>VXBW01008083.1:1206094-1335857 GCA_013400375.1 Thinocorus orbignyianus | reverse complement strand
AAAAAAAAAAAAAAAAAGAGATTCCTAAGGCAAATAATTGAGGATAGGATTTAATATAGGGGCCAGTTTCTCTCTAATATTATTTACTAGTGTTATATATTCTACATTACACCTCACTGCGAGCAACGTGATAAAAGAATAGGATAATAAACATATGTTAGAGATCTGGGTGTAGTTTATAGTCCAGCTGATTTTTCAGTTGCGCTGTCTCAACAAACTTATTTTCAGACTTTCACAATGATTAGAACTAGACTCAGGTTCACTTTGTGACCAGCTCTTCATACAGTTTCAAACCAGAAACAAATGAAGCAAGTAACAGCACAAAGCAGTTTCTCTCTGCTCAGCAAAGAGGCACAATCAGAAATAGTTAAGGCATATCCTGTAAGTACTGTCATTAACTGATTTTAGATTAGTCAGTTATTCAGCTGTCAGATGCCTTAAGTGTCCATTCAGATATATTTAATCAGAGAAATCAAGGCAGGAAAATCAATATCAGGAGGGGTTTTCATTAAAAGTTGTTTAAGGCACCAATCAGTGGTGAGAAGCACTCTTCAAGTCTTCATTAAAATGGCTAGTTATATGTGTGCAAATATACACTGTCAGCTATCAGTATTACAATTAGCAAACTAAAATAGCCTGGGATTAATATAGTAAGGACTGCAGCAGTGAAAATGAATGAAAGGATTCAAAATTCAAAAGATTCAGGCAAAAAAAGAGCACTGAGAGATTACGAAGATTATACCAGTATATTGAAATGATTAAAGGGGTCTGAACAAAGCAGCTAGAAGGATGGGGTATTGACTAAAGTTCATTGCAGAGATTTGCCATTGCTTGAAAGCAGATACAAGATTCAGGTGGCAGGAGTCCATTATTCCTGAAAGGGTTAAATTAATTGTTGTACTGTTTTACTGGTTCTGTATTTGGTCAAAAATGTATTTTTTTTTTCTTTTTTAAAGTACAGATAAGATTCCTATGTACGATCTAGATCCAGAGAAGATAAGGACATTCAGTCCTCTTGAACTGGCCTTGGATGCACACTACTCATAAGAGAACTGCTGTCTCCTTGGTTTTATCCTTAATAAATATTTAAGAAGAAAGATCCTGAAAATAAATGCTGTACTAACGCCACCTACAAATAACCTGTCTGTTCAACATACTTTACCAGGAAAAAATTCACCACACCACTTCCTTCACTTTTTTTTTTTTTTTTTCATATAAAAGAATGTTTGCATTTGCAGTATTACTTAAAACGCTACTGAAAACTCCTGATAGGACTTAACTGGAAAAAGGTCAGTAGTCTATTAGGATACCTGAAACTCCAAAAGGAATATAGAGATGAAATTGCACGAGAAGCAAATGCTTCATTCAACCGCAGTTCATGTGATGAAATATTATCACTTACATCATATTATCAGTTTTTCTTTTTGTTTCCGGGTGTAATTGTTAATCAGCTAGCATGTCATGGTGACCACTCATGTTTCTTTATTTACTTGTTTCTCATTTAAAATTTGGAAAACTCACAGAAAAAAAAAAGTCTACAATTCTAAGACGTTCAAAGTAAAAAATGTTTTCAAAAAAACTGAAAGGAAGAATTTACTTTTTCAAGTGTGTGTAACCTTTCAAAATTCTTATCAGATTAAAAATATGAAACCATTTAATTTTGCTTAGGGTTGGGAAAAACAAGAAATTTAATTTCAGTGGTGACAATGCTTAGAAGTGCTGGTGTTCTGGTGTTAAAAAGAACAGAACTAATTACAAGAAAGGTAAAACTATTCATTACTTATTCTAGCTCCTAAGCTATTATGCCACATTTTAATACAGTAAATAGAATAATTTCTATGTAAAACTAAGGTTAAAAAAAATTGTAGCTCTTGAACATCTTCGAATTTGCTCTTTCATTATCCATTCAACCATTAAATTTCAACTTGACCTACAAACTGAAGCCCTTCCTTACATGACTATTAAAAATATTATCTAATCTGAATTCCAAGTGTTGTGGCAGCAAACATAGTATCATACCTGTGAACATTTGAAGGTTATTGATGCCTTGTGATTGCCTCTGCCGAGGGCAGTCGGACAGAATTGCACAGGTACTTCAGTGGTGGAATGAGGAGCGACAATCACCTGTACAAATACAAGAAAGAAGCAAAGGAAAGAGAGGGGGGAAAATAATTATGTTTTTGAGTCTGTTTCTGTTTTGTGCTTTGTATCAGCAGTGTTGATGTTTATGTGATTAATGTGTTCCACCAGATGCGTTCTCTCCTCTCAGCAAGCACAGGCTGCTAAGGCAGTAAGTATATTGCAGTAAACAATCCTAGTGGTAGTCCCTGCACGTTCAGCCCCCAGAAACTACAGAGCTGGTGTTACAGATCGCTCCAAGGACATGGACATGGACAGTGGCTCTCACAAATACCAGTTAAACATGACTTTGGTGTCTGATTGCATTGATGATGCGAAAAGGTTATCTCGTTGACCTCCAAAGAAACGAACTGGCTTACAAGGGAAATACGTGATAGGTTTTAATAAACTAATGCTTTGTCTCTTTTCTGTTTACCTTTACCTAAACTAATATTGTAAATAACGTTGCTAGTTTTCTCTTCACCTGAAGTATACTACTTGAGGCTCAATTGCACAGGAAAAAGCAAAGTAGCTGACTACAATGGGGTCATAACTGTTTTAAAGAACTAGGTAGGCAGTGAAAGAACAGAATGATGAATAATAAAAATGCCAGTGCATTGAAAGAATGATCAGCTAGCATCACTGAATACACAATTACCATGTCTATTTTTTAATTTAAAAAAAAGCACTAGGCTTTTAATATTATACATTTAAATAATGTATGCAAGTAAGAAGATATAAAAAAGTAATTGATTGGAACTATGGACACTCAAGATGTATTTTATAAAATGAATATAACTAACAACTAATAAAGGTCAAGACAACACTCTGCAACAGCTGGCATGGACAAGCTCTTTTGTAAAGGAAATGTCAGCCCTGGTAAAATGGGGCACTGACAGAAAGTGAGCAGGAGTTATTAAAACATTCATTTCTGTTTCCTACATTTAACGGTTGCAAGATGCCTGACTGCACTAATAAGCCCTGCAACCTCTTCCAACCCCAGGAGTTTGACTGCCTGTGCTCTGAGACGGTGCTTGGCTCAGGGCTGAGGAAGGCTTGAGCTCATGGCACAGCTGGGCAGGGACCTCCACAAGCACCCCTGTCCCACCACAGCCAGAGACAGCAAGCAGAGCCATGACAGTGACAGGGATAGGGACCCACTGCAGCACTGGCACCACTGGCCATGGCCTCAGCACTGAGGTCAAACTGGAAGACCCAGAGAGTGAAGCAGAAGTGTCCACTCCCAACCGAGGGCAGAGGCGTATGTTGCTTTTGTTGATAAAGCATATGTTGCTTTTCCTCACTGCCCTGTGGCTTTTCCCCGCCATCTCAGAGCTGGGCCTGGGCAGAGGCCACAGGCATCCTGGTCCTGCCAGTCATCTTCTGGGTATGTCTATAGGGTACCAGCACAATTACAGACTGGTATGATGTTCTATCTTGAACAACGGGTACTTGTACTGATGGCAGAGGGAGCTAGACTGAACAGAAGAGAGGACAGAGCTCGGATGCAGTCAACTAATACACAAAAATCGAAATGTTATTTTTCTCTTTTGGGGAGTAAGTTTTAAAATAATTTATCAGAATATTGCCATAACAGTTTATTGGTTTGAAGACATTAACTGTCTTGCCTGTTAGTGGGTGGTATTGTATTTTTTAAAAACCTTAAATATGTAATTTTACAGTTTGCACTACACGGCAAAAAACATTTCTGGAAGGGTAAATATGTGGGTCACACACAGAGGGTGCGGCTCACCACTCTGGGCCCACTCCCACTCAACTCCACCTCTTATCTGAGGAGTACTGTACTGCTGTGCCACCCACACTGCACAATCTCATACATCCTGTAGGTGGGTGATATCTTGAAAGCACATTTGCCACCAGCAGTCAACTGCTACCGTCCCACACTTGTCACTTTTGCAAGGCTTCCGCATTACCCAGAATAACAGACCTGAGGGAGAGTCACCTCCCACAGACCACCTCCATTCCCATCTGCCCCACTGCCCAGAGTTCATTTAGCTGTTCATCATCTAGAAGAAGCCCGAACAGCTCATTTCTCAGTGAGTTCATGAGCATGCTCAGTATTGAGACCCTTTTAAAAATTTTTTACTTTCATTTGCAGTCCAGTTCCTGCCTACTTTATCCAAACCAGCCAGTCCCATTTATCAAATGAAGACTTACAAATAGAGAAAGAGCCTTTTTGTCCCCTCCCAAAGACTTTTGAACGAAATGAAAAAGCAAGGCAAAGACAGATTGTGACAACATGGGAATACATGATTAAAGTAAAACTAAAATTTAAATTTTTTTATTAATGTCACTGAGAGATCTACGTTATTTGGAATAATAACTCTCCCATAAAGATGAAAACAGACTTGAATTCCATTTTCAAGAAGCATTACTTGACATATTATTACACAGAAAATGGTCTGCCACAATGAATCTAAATAATCAACATGGAGTTATGATAATCCAGCAGACTGCCTGCTCTGAAAGAAGAAAAGAATTTTATTTTTGATGTTATAGATCTTTTTTAAAAAAATCATTTTGTATCACACATTATGATGTTCTATATATCCAGCAAGTAATTTCTTTTGAAATAAAGAACTAGGTTGAAAAACCAACCTCGCTTTCTACTCAAAACCAAAGAACAAAATGCTTTGAAAACTAGAATTGAGAAATAACGCTAACAACCTGTTTAAAGAAGGGCATACTTTGCCACAATTATTCATTAAAATATGCTAAAATTTACACATCCCTTTCATTTTGTTAATATAAATGAGTTTCTTCCAAGATACTGATGTGAAAGGGAACTGGTATCATTGCTCTTCATAAAATTTCAGCTATAACTGTTCAAATACAGAAACTGAGTCTGAAGAAGACTGAGCAACTACACTATTCCTGTTATAAATCCAACAAAGGATGGGAAAATTTCATTAAATTCAGAAGTTGATACTGTACAAAACAATGCTCTCAGTCATTAATAAACTAATAAAGTTTGCACTCAGAGACTTTGAGACTGCCAGCCCTTCTTTATTACATTATTTTTCCTGAATAAAAATTGTGTCTCATTGTGTCTTCCATAGAGGATGGAAGACAGCTTCATGAAAAACGTTAAGGCTAGTTATAAGCCAAGAAAATAGCACTCTGACAACTTAAAGAGAAAGCATGTTTCTTTTTGGCAATACAGATGATCCCCTTCAAAAGAGTTTTTTGTATATTTAAGCTACATCATAAATATATGTGTGTATAAATGTAGTACTTGTACATGTGAAATCTGTCCATCTATTTTGATAGAGGGAAATAAGAAAGTTGGGCAACATAGCATTAGTGGTGATTGGGAACTTTTCACTGTTGAATGCTGAACTTGAATCCTTCCCTATTAAAGATAAATCAAGCTTTGCTTAGGAAAGAAACACAAAACTCAGCATCCCAATAACTGTTCTCCCAGAAACTCATAATGCCCAACATGCTAATGAAGACCAAGTAAGGAATTTTGCAGTAAATTTATGGGAGTTCACTTCTGTTCCTACTTTTAGAGAATTTGGCAGCATTTACAAAGATTTCAGGTTAATCCATACAGTGTAAGGTTGACAAGAAGGGAAAACAAAAATTAGGTGTAGCAAAAAGATATGAAAATCCTTGAAAACTTTTATCAAATTCTTGAAAGAAAACCAAGATGGTGTACTCCATTTAAAGCTGGTTTTGGCTACAATTGCAAAGCTCCTATACAAGATACATATACCTTTTCATTTTCACCAGTTTCCAAATAAGTTAATGGAGCTGCTTCTAATTTACATGAAGCTGACAAGAGACTTAAACCCTTCCAATTTCATTTAAACATCATTAAACACCCAGAAGTTCAGGAATATTTGAGTGTAATTTAACTGGACCTCAGGAAAGCCTATTACTAATGATGTCAGTACTCAAAGTTGTACCATATCTATAGAAAATAATCCCTTGTGGTATTTCTGCAATGCCTTCTATTGCAAACAGAAACTGGAACAAACTTACATACACATGGAAGTACAATAAATATAATATTCAAATTCATTTAAATTCTGAAATATTAGTCAACATTTTGGTTGGCATTTTAGGCTATTAATCTCTAGAAAAGATCAAATTTTCTCTGATATCCCTGTTGAATCTCGTCTATCTAACTTAATTCAGTAATTCAGGAAACCCATTTGAGACATTTTCTGACTGACAGCCTATCTTCACCAGTTCTACACCTTAGATGACATAAATCCAAATATGAATAGTTACATGAAATATTAAAATTACTGATTTTGAATATGTAGTGGAACGCAGTGCTATATGGAAAGAATAATCCTAAGATGCAACATATCCAGGAGAAGTAGTAGGTATTTAAACACCACACCCTGCTTTTGTCATCAAAAATAGTAAGGAAATCACTTTACCTCTCCAAACATCAGTGTGCAATGGAAGAAATAAGTTCAAAAAGGGACAGATACATGAAATATATATTAGCTAGTTGTTTATAGCAAATTCCCCAAAGTTATCCTATAACTTTAATTCACAAACAACATTTCAGAATTCAATGCATAAATGATATATAGGACTTAACATTCTATTACAAAGGAAAAAAAAAGATAAAAGGAAGAAAATTACTGCAGTCAGTGTTGAATGTGTCTTTTCCTAAGCAATGTAATTTAATTATTGGTGATATGGGATTCTCTGGTGATAAATTAGCAAAGCTGAAAGAAGATTTTATTTTTTTTAATTTCCTGGACAAGGTAACCTGCAATCTGCAGGAGTCAAATGTCATTATCATTAAATCTAATCCACTTCTGTGCCAATGACCTAAGCATAACATGTATAATACTCCTAGATGATTAATATAGTTTGCAGCCATCATGTTTCTTAGTTCTTATTCAAATTCCAATTGATGAAATGATTAGTAATCGCACTTGTCAAATTTTAATGTAATGTATGAAGATGTGCTAATATGCATGACATAAAAGGCAGACTAAAATAAACACTTGATGTTTTATAATTTTAATGTAATGCTGTATATGCAAAATATAGAGCATTTCATTAAATAAGTGTAATCTCCTTTAGCCGTTATCTTTAGAACCCCTTTTAAGAACAGTTAATCTTGTTCTACTGTTATATTTGAGGCTAAAAGCTGTTTAGCTTCTGAAAGCCAAAAATGCACGTTATGACTTTATAGCATTCCTCTATATTCCCCACACAATCAATTTTCTACCTTCTCAGTTTTATTTTTGGATCTTATTACAATATTCCTCTGCTCTCCCTCTGACACTTATACCTGTTTGCACAAATAAAACAGCTCTGGTGTATGTCTTTCCTGTATTACTTTCCTCGTGTCTAGAAAATGTGCAATTACCATTTCTTTCCTGTCTGCAAAAGGTTACCTTGTTTTCTTTTTTCATGTTAAAGGTTCTATATTCATGTCCTATTAAAAGGTCCTCCTAAGCCCCTACACCAGAGTTTCCATGCATCTGTCCTCTTTTCTCATCTCCCCACCATCAAAGGGACAAGTACTTAATAGCGTTAATTTTTAGTAACATACAAAGAGTTCTTTATAGGATCTGTAGTATTAACTGGCAACCAACAGTGATAACAAATATTTTTCAGAATCCTGACTATCCAGAGCTCTAGCCATCTCAAAGAAAATATGAAAGCTGAGTTCACCTATACAACTCTCAGTCCTGGAAAGGGAAAAAAAAAAATGTTAGGCAGCAAGATGGAAGAGCTTGTGTAATGGAGGAGGAGAAAGCAGTGTACATAATAGTACCACGTTGAGGATTTTTCCCAGCAGAATTCAGTCACAGGGTAAATGTGAGATTGGAAAATAAAATTATTCCAGGTGTTTGCTTGAAGCTTCTTTGTGGCTAAACTGATCAAATTCTTATTCATAGGCCTTGCAAGCTGGTAATAATTGCCATGACTATGCAATATTCTTATATTCTAACATTAATATTTATCTACTTACCTGAATAATTACCTGTTGATTCATAGAAACTCAAGAAGCTTCTACTAAAGCTGGTTTGTTTACAACTTCTCCTTCTAATATCTCCTGAATGTTCTTTACAATCAACACTACAGTCCTACTCAAAATCATTCCACAAAGCAAGCCAGGGAAAAAACATCTATACTTCAGCTTGTGTTGTTTTTCAAGTTTAATTGGTTGTGTTCTTTAGCTGTAAAATCTCTAGAATACATACTAATAATGCCTCCAATTCTTGAAACAAGGTTGCGTATTCTGAATCCACAGCACAATACACAATTCAATGTGTTTTGAAAAGAAGGGTCTCTCTTATCACTTTTGTGAGAGCAAAGAAATCCTACTTACAGAATGTTTTGGATCAGTCTCAGTTGAAAAATTGCTAGGATTGCTGTTAACAATTTCTAGTTCCAGAGTTTCAGATGTTGGATTAAGGAGAGGTACATACAGACGAGTCCATCTGGAAAAAATATATATATGCAATGACCATTAATTACTAAGCTTATTCTGCTGCATTTTATTCTTCTCTTATTTCTTGAACAATTAGTACTTTTTAAAATAAGAATTATGTTCTACTGCATTAGCATGGCCATGCATTCAATATCATCAATTAATACTATTAGTAATTATTAATAACAGTAAAACCTGGCAGCAATAATCATTCTAATTCTTGGGTCATTTGTAAGGACAGGATTTGTCTAGCTGTATTTCAGTTGCCAATAAGCTAGGTTAAGTTAGTTGATTAAATGGACTGTCTAGTTCCCCCAATACTCAACAAGGAGAAAAACATTTTCAGTGAGAATTGATCCTAAAGTAGATCACTGAGATGGGGACTCACTTTTCACCGCCTACAGGAGGACCCTAGATTTAATGCCCAACTTAACACCACAACGGGAGGCTGTGGAAATGAATCCTAGTGTCTCCAATACCACAGCTTTACATTTATTCCTTGGCCCAGATTTGCAGATTTATGCCTCACCTTTCTCCCCTTACTCTCTGTAGATTTAACTCTGGAATAAAACATTTTAGTCAAATAGATAATTCAGAGTGCCAAGGTCAATAAAAAATTTTGGTTCCAAAAAGTAAAATCATCTTAAGTATGTCTTATTACTCTGTAGTCTACCCATGGACTCACAGTCTGCCTCAGGAAAAGCACTGGACAGAAATTAAAGGTAATCAGATAAATGACAGCTGTAACTCCTTTATGTCTAAGCAGTGGTTTATAGGAAAATCTTGTAATTAAGTGGTGCTGCCAATAGCTTTTGATTTAGTGCCACTAGGCAACCATTCTTCTTGATCATCTTGTAACCTTGAGTTCTCAAAACAAACTTAGTGTTCCACATCAGTCATTTTCATTGAGGTTCTGCCTGCTTCCTCTCCTCTTTCTTCCTCTGGATGGACTCAAAATCTGTTTCATTTTGTACAAATGTTGCATTGTCCGTTATAGCATAAAAGTAAATCATTATGTTGCACGTGTGGATTATGTATTTTAGCAAGTATTGTGGGTGTCCTAGCACAAAGATTGGAGTATGCTGATTGCTTCAATATTATACTTTAAATCAGCTGGCACCCCATTTTAAAGACTGTTCTTTGTTTTCTTATTAAAGAATAAACAAACACAAGATATCTTCAATAGGGAGCATAATTTTCAAAAGAATTCATAAGACTTCCCAAAATTCCTCTGATCTGATCAAAATAGTATATTATTTGCCTTTAACAAAGATATATGACCATAAATCACATTTGTGTTATAACACCAAGGGACACAGAAAAGAGATTCAAGGTGAATCAGTGAAAACAGTAAATAAGAAAAGTCTGAAAAATGAGATATGTATACTGGTTTTGCTAGAATTTATCTATCTACTGGATATTCCCTCCAGTCAAAGCTACGGCAGGTCAGCTGCTGGACTGTTCCACATATTTATCCTCTGGAAAAAAATAGTTAGTTCATCATAGCTAAATCAGTAAGGAAAAAGAAAACATGAAAAGCAACATTCAGGAGGAAAGGTATTTCAGTCAAGCTTTACAACTAAAATTTGTGTGCAGATAGGCTCTACCCAACATATGCAGCGATAAAAATCCCCAGCAGCTGAGTGGCAGGCTTGGTTTTGACTAATACTGTCAAAGCATTGTATCACTGAGGTCTCAACAGCAGATAGCAGAGAAATAACAGGAGACTTTCACACAAGAACTTCAGATTCACTTGCTAATTCCCATTTTTCACATTTAACATATTTAGCCTTCATTTCTTTGTACTGTCTCCTTCATACATATTACTTCATCAAAGGTAAAACTACAGTGGAATATCTGAAATTTCAGCAAGCAACAATTTGACTGTTAGAGGTTCTTCAAGTGACCAAAATTCATTAATAACCTTGGCCACGCCACAAAGATCGACTACCATGGTTATGCTAGAAACAGTTGTATATGACAGCAAATTAGAAACCACTGTGGACATCACTTGACTGACTTATCTTCAATGATTCCACTGTGGAGCCCATAATAGGATGGATAAATGAAGATGGAGAATATCAAGGAGAAGATTTCCATGCTTAAAGGTATATGCTAAAGGATGTGATAAATCTACATTGACAGAAACAAAAAGCATATCTGAATGTGATAATACCAGAACATTACAGTATCTGAAGAAGGATTAAGAGACACCTTGTTAGAATTTCTTCTTTTCCCTTTCGAGAATTGGTTAGAAAATGATTCTAAGTGTATCAAAGGGTACCTGGCTCCTAATCCAGTTCCAAGTGATGTTTCAAGGACACAAGTTAATTTTTTCAGATTTATAGCAAAAAGAATGTGGTGAACACATAGTGAAAAACATTGTTGTAAGAAGGATATCACATATGATAACACTTCTTTTACATTTGCTAGGTCCTGGACCAATTGGGAAGGTGGGAAAGGTCGTAGCATGGAAGCTAGCCTCTTAAAGAACTACAAAGCTTCACCACCAGAAATGCTTTGAAAGCTTTTTATGATATTTAAAGTCCATGACTCCGGGAACATAGGAAAGAAGCACAACCATTAAAAACAAAACAAATTGGTATCTTTCTTAAACAACCAGCACATAAATGTCGGCCTGCATTGCCTTTACATACTCAGCATACATTAATGCAGCCAATTTACTTGGACTATCTCATCTTTTCAGCAGGTAGAGCAATTCTCAGTAATTTAACTGTAACCTCAATGCCATCATCGATTGCCATTCTCCAAAATTTAGCACTTCAGGAAGAGGACATTATGCTGATGACTTAATAGAAACAAGTTTCTGAAAAAAGGAGAGTGTTGAAGGAAATGACTGAACAAAAAGTGGGAGACTTTATGAAACCAAGTATATGGCAGATAACACAAACAGAAAAGGAAGTCTGTCAGTTTTATACTGTTTTATAATATATATATAGAAAGGCATATGAAGGAGACTACTGTTAATTTCTTGTTACACATTATAATTGTTGCTCCTGTTGTTAATAATTAAACTGAATGGTCCTATTTCGTTCTTCCACCATTATCTGCCCAGGGCAGATGTAGATTAGTTCATTTACATATGCACAGGAAATACAAGAAGCATCTACTTGTAAAGTGAAAAGAAATCTCATTTGAAAAAATTAAACATGGAATTCAATGTATTTGAGAGGATAGTTTTAAACTGGCAAGTGTTGCAGTTAATGTAGTTAATCCTTTCCAAAACACATTTTATTTGCAGCCAGACCACTTGTGCATGTTGCTCACAGGCAGTACACACTGGAAAAAATAATGAACGCCAGATAGCCTGAATGAAAAGGTTTAAGATTATTTCTAACTCCTAACAGTGTTAGCCTACATAGTAGATAAAATTTACATTTGTTTACTCCAGTCAGCCCAAAAACCCACAAAACTGTAATCAGGTAAAATTTCATGTTGTACTCTCTAACATTTTTTGCTCAGTCTTTACATATATATACTTACCTTCCAAGCTCACATTCTATTTCGGGTAGGCTAGTTGGCAATGGCTCTTCTACAATCAACTTCAGCGCATACCAAAACTCTCCAACCATATCTGACAGGAATATGACACTAAAAACAGATATGTAAGCTTAATATGACACAGTTTTTGTGCAATTAAAAATGTACAGAGTAAAATTCAGGAAAAACCTAGTGAATTCAACACAGTGTGGTATTTAATTAGCTCCCAGTTTCCCCGTAGTACTTATTGCCGGTATTTGAATTCAAATATCAAAATGAATACTTTCATTTTTTCATTTCATAACAATTACTGATTCAACAAAACCTCTTCTCCATCTTTCTTAACTTTTTAGCATAAAAACTTATTTGTTGGTGGGGTTTCTGTATGTTTGGTTTTTCAAAAATACAACTCAAAAGCATTTCAACTGCCAACATAAAAGAGTAAGCTTTAATTTCATTTCAATGTCATAGTATTTTCTTTCTAGCGATTTTTAATTCAAAGGACAAAGAAACAGCAATAGTATTCACTGATATGAAAAAGGAAAATATTTTCAAATCTAGTGATGAAAACTGAGGAATAGGTATGGACACATTTATATGAGCATGACAAAGAGAAAGGCTTCACAGAAATATTCAATGCACTGTTTTGATATACAATCAAATGTTGTCATGACTGAAAATTGCTTGCTGCTAGGTGAGTTATGTACAGCAGTATATTTCTGTGACAGACAGGCTAACACATTCCTTTCCTATTACACATTTCTTTATCTATTTCTTGGGGGTTTGAGTAGCAGAGTCATAATAACGTTAAACCAAAACATGTAAGCATATAAAAACTTAAATGAAATGCACTGTGCAAACTTATGACTGCCTAAGGACCAGTTATTGTTCTAAACAAATAACTATGTTTGTTTTATGACTTTTTGCTTCCAGACTATCCTCTGTGCTAACGGAGCCTTTAAAGTGGGCATAAAATAACTTAGGAAAGACATACACTTGAAAAGGTACAAGCACTGCCACAAGCACTTATATAGCACTTCTTCCCAGCTGCTACCATAACAAAGGAACACGGAGCATGGCTTCAGAAAAAAAAAAGTGTGGATGTGATGCAGAAGCACCTCTGTCCAGCTCTAACTGTAGTCTTGGGAGCTACTGCAATTTAAAGCAGCTTCCAGATAGCTTTCTAGTAGAGTACTGCATAGTTGTATTCAATATATACTTTCTGACATCTTTGCATTGGCTAAGGTCAAAGTTTTGTCAGTGAAAACAAACCTTTGCTTTATTATTTAGAAATTCAGCACTTGAAAAATACCAGAAATATTATCATGGCTTCAGAAACAAAAAACAACAAACAAACAAACAAACAAAAAAAAAACCAAACAAAAAAAAAATAGGTCTATTCTCATTCATAGCTTCAAAACACACAATTTCTATAAATTCCTACAGAAAAAAAAATATTTACTTGAGTGGTAACAACTCATTTTTATAAAAAAGTATTTCTTGAAAGCTGTGTTGTACAATTATACTTGCCATTATTCTGGTCTTTGGAAAAATCAATAAAAGCAAATTGAACAAAACTTTGAAAGACATGGATTTTAGCTCTATAAATATCAGGTTCTTGAACACAAGTCATCTGTCTCTGCCCTCCTTATAAACTACTATGATACCCTCCTCTCCATCCCCACGTGTTCTGCCAGTCAATTAATATAGTTGATAAACAGCCTTATTCAATCAGCCCTTCAACTAAATAATGCTTTGCTAACCAAATTCCAGGAAAACAAGCTTTGCAATCCTGTATTCTTCAGTAACTTGCTGAACTGAAATAGCTGAAACTAAGACCAAGAGGTCATTTGTATTTGTATTCCTAATTATCATACCTGCATGGTTTCATTGGGATTCACAATGTAGTGAAAAAATTGTAATTTAAAATTACATATTCATTTAGTAGATCATTGTTAATTGATGGAAGATTCTGAGCCTCAATGGATTTGTGTGAAGACTGCTAAAGAGTTCTCCTTCTAGTTTTAGTTATGTTTAGTTTATCTTGTAGTTTCATTCCTTCTTAGAAGAAAAACTGAATCATGTTATTCCCTTTACTGAACTCACAAATATACAGAACTAATAATTCATCTGAAGTTTTCAGAGCAGATTTCTAATAGTAAATACATTTCTAAAATATTGCTCACTGAATTCTAATGAACTAGAATTACTAGGGGTAAGTATACTTCCGCCTGTCAGTCAGGTTTTTCCCACCAGAGGAAAGCTGCTATTTGGGACACAACATATTTAAAGTTGGAAGGTTTTTTAAATTCCATTTATTACCTTGTGTGGGGTTTCTTTAAGGTAATATCTACATCAAACGACTGAGGTTTCAATGAAAGAAGCTCACTTATTAGTACAAGAGGCATAACCACAAAAATAAAAACTCTGCAACTTACCTTCCATCTGAAGTGCCAACAGCAGCTGGGGAAAACTTTAGCTGATATAAAAATGTTTCTTTGGGTCTAAGAGTGAATGTCTTTTCTCCACAAAATGATGGATTCTCCAGCACCACACTCAGTTGGAGAATGTTATCTTCAGAA
This sequence comes from Thinocorus orbignyianus, assembly GCA_013400375.1. Lineage (NCBI taxonomy): Eukaryota > Metazoa > Chordata > Aves > Ciconiiformes > Thinocoridae > Thinocorus > Thinocorus orbignyianus. Next base: position 1,321,220 of record VXBW01008083.1, on the reverse strand, counting down.
TTAGTGATGGGAATAGGAATTTCAATAGTATCCTAAGGAAAACAAAACAAAACAAAACCAATAACAACAAAACCCCCACAAAATTAATTATGAGACATTACTCATAGATGACCTTTCTTGAACAAGTGTAAGAAGCTCACTCATGATTTACACTTATGTGAACACAGGCTTCACCTTTGTGTGGTGTGTGAACTAACCAAAACCAGAGAATCTGCAGCAAAATTTTGTCTTTTTTGGGGAGGATTAAAAGTAAATAATTCAAATTGCAATCAGAAAGGAGAAAAAGATAAAATATCTATTCAAATTAATAATACAGTAAGAACAGAACACAAAATTCCTCACAACCACATACTCAGCTGCCTCACTCTGCTTTGAGCCTGCCTTTGATTTCAAAAATTTCTATATATTTATAGAAAATGACTACTGGAACACACATAAAACACATCTAATGTTCTACAGATGGCAAGATTACACCAACAATTTAAATCATTCAAATGCCTTGCATCAGTAAGATGGGAATTAAATTTGCCATAAAATATTTTAAAGCTCAGATTAATAGTTTTACCGGTGAACACTAATTTCTAAATCTATCTACCATTTTACTGCTAAAGCCTTCATAGCAATTTTATAGTAAAACATCTACATGCTGTGTTGAAGAAATACTTTTACAGTAAAAAGGAAATATCGGACTGCTTATTTAGGAAAAAAGCAGCAGCTATCAAAGAAACCTTTGTAATCTTGTACACAAAGGAGATTTTATATTGCCTACATTAAGCTAATGTAAATTGGTGTTCTCATGCCAGTAGAAAAAGAATCCCTAGGATTATGTATTTCCCTGGAATTTCCCAGAAAATTTCCCTGGAAATGCTGTAAACATTTCAAAGACCTGCTACTTCATGGATGATAATAAGAGCAGATGTGTATTTATCAACCAAATGTATATATAAAATACATTTCTAGGCCTTAATGGATTGTTATGGAGGCATAGTATTAAGATAAATAGCAAAACGCCATTGCCGTTACTAAGAATATTATTTTTTCTGAAAGTACCATTTTACCAGAAAGAATGCAAAGGAGTAACATCATAAGCAAATTCTGAATACATTCATAGACATTAATTTAGACCTATATTTCAGTGTTGTGATTTTTATAAACATTTTTACAGAGGAAAATGTAACAGCTGAAAAAAAGAAGAGAATTAGACTCATTCCTCAAACCACTTCTTGTATGAAGACTTTCAGCACCCAAGATAGAGCCATTCTGATGAAATATGTCATGGTGTTATTCCTTTAGAACTTGCTGTGATCCATTTCTTGTCCAGCACAGGTTATTTAAAATAATCTAATATATAATAAAATAAAATTAAATGCAAATATGAGATGACATTTACTCTCAGTGGAAGTTGAAAAAAACAGTTAAAATTGAGTCTCCTGTTGTATCCTCATTATTTTTCACTTCTGTTCCTTGGAACAAATAGGCTCAAGTGAGTTGTTCAGCAGAGCTGATGAGAGAGTTTCAGGGCTGTGCTGAACACAGTTCAGCTCAGTTTAGTCAAATTAGTTTTAGAAATCAGGGCTGGCTCTTGAACTGCTTGATGCAACGTGCCTCCAAAATGCAGCTTACCTCATCACTTCACCTTTTCACACACACTTCTAATCCAGACCCATATGTCTACACTCAGCTGGGCCTTTCTTGCATTGAACATTCAGACACATGGAAGCCCTAACCTCTTACGTCTTGAGAGGGTGAGTCCTGCCAGCTTCTTAGTCACTCGTAAGTTTATGAAGCAGATCTTTGTGAAGTGAACCGCCTCCCTCCCTCCCTGTACAAGTCCTTTTGCTCCACTACTCCCTCTGTTATGTAAACTAATCGCCAAGGTAACCCAGCTCTATTATGTGTATGGTTATGATGACAGAGAATCACGGTGCCATTATCTTGATAATCTGTTTTATCACGTTACGTGGCATATTTTGCCTTACAAAACATCAGCTGACAAAAAGGCATCAACTGTTCATGAGCAGTTAGGTCTTTATCAGAACATCAAAATTAACTACTCGAAATCTAAGACTAAACACCTGAGGCAAATTATATATTTGTAAAAATTGTCTAATAAGGAATGCATTCTTATCACTACTACAATACAAGAAAATAGAAGAAAAAATGCGCACGAGATTTAATATCACGGGCTAATAGTGCGATGAGGTTTTGGTGTAAATTTACATATAAATTTACATATAAAAACCAGAATTAAATGGGAAGAGGAGAGATTTAGATTAGATACTAGAATGAAATTCTTTGCTGTGAGGGTGGTGAGACACTGGAACAGGTTGCCTAGAGAATTTGTGGATGCCCCATCCCTGGGAGTGTTCAAGGCCAGGTTGGGTAGGGCTTTGGGCAACCTGGTCTAGTGGAAGTTGTCCCTGCCCGTGCAAGAGGGGTTGGAACAAGATGATCTTTAAGGAACTTCCCAATTCTAACCGTTCTATGATTCTGTGAATTCCTTTTCAGATCCAGTAGTCTGAGATGAAGAAATTATCAATTACAGATACTTTTTACCAACCTCTGTACCAAAGGTTGGCACTTTCAGTAGTCAGTTTAGTTTCCTAATGCACAGTGTAGAGAAACCTTGATTATCAAAGCTGAATCAGGTTAGAGAGCCCTACTAAAAAATATCACAGTAGGTTAATCTTTTCCATTACCATAGCCAATCTGGAAGGAGATATCTGCCACTACATTGATGCAACCAAATTAATCTTCACAGGATTTTACAGGAAAATCATTTACACCTACTTTGTCAACAACAAGTTTGGAAAGCATGACTCGGCAACTGACGGATTTCAACAGAGCTCCTATTCATCATTGTTATAGGTCTCTTTGCTGTGCAGAAATGTGTAATATATGAGGTTCCAATGATGGAAAACATAGTTTGAATCATATCAATAGATTTATTTACAGTTCTTGTTCAATAGGACTTTTTTGGATGACTGACACCTCAGTAAATCCAGGGTGCATCTCCCAAGAAGAAACATTTCTCTTTTTTTCCAGAATGTCCTATCTCCCTTCCAGACTGTCATATCCACAATGTCAGAACAAAATACTTAAGGTCAGTATCACTCAATAAAAGCACCAGAAAGTGCAATATTTCCAACTTAGAAATGTACTGCTCTTAAATAATGAAGTCAAAAGAAGTATTGGTTCCTACTGCATTTTCAGAGAGTCAATTATGTCTCATGGAAAGGTAATATGCAATTCTTCTTCAAGCATTTCATGATACAGAAACATTTGCCAAAAATTAGCTTCAGAATAATAACAAACACCATTTGTAACTGTTCCTTTCTTTCAGAAAAGTCAAAGTCAAGGAGACATGAAATTTGGGATAGTTTCAGTTTCAAAATATCTTTTGTTATCTCAGATAGACAATTAGCAAAACCTGTCTTTTTCAATCAATTCTCTTAGATCTAGACTAAACCTTACCCACAGAGATCTTTGTGAATTTCAGTCAGGTTAAGTATTAAAGCAAATCTTTCTCACTTTTTTTTACCAAAGACGTGTACCTTTATCCCTGGACTTTGAATTTACACAGAACTAAAAAGTTTAGTTCCTCAGCCAACTGTATCTACATGTATAATGCTACAACAAACAATTCACTCTGATTATTTTCTGCTGGTCTCACTGATTTGTTTTCAATTGCTATGTGAAGTTACAATCATTCCATAAATTCATAATTCCAACAGATTACAACAGGTTTGGAAGCCTTGGAGAGTGCTGATGATTTCTGCACACTCATAATGAAGTCAGCAATTAAAGCTACAGAATTACTTCCAGGAACTTATTATAATAGTACTTAATTTACATTAAATAGACATTGAAACTGATATTTGCACCATGGCCATACTGTCCTGGATCAAAAATTTGATGTGGTGAGGTTAGAAAGCTCCCTCTACCATGAAAGTACAAACATGATAAAGACTGTATCAGCTCATTCACGAAAAGTGCAATTACAATCATCCAAAGTATACTTTTTTGGGCATATCCATGTATCTGGACATGAGCTCTTATTTCATCCTGTATCTTTTATAGAGAAAAAGGAATCCTCCTGAGATTTCAAATTTAAAATTGGGGTAAATATCAATGAAGTGTTTCTTAATTTTTACATTCATCCTACAGTCACCATCTGCTGTGTATGGATCACACAGAACAGACTGTTGCATTTATTTTTCTAGAGACTGCCAAAAGCAAAGAGGTTTGAAGGTTGGGAAGGGCTGGAGCCAGGAACGGAAACATCCTACCTATTCTTAGATCTGCATGTAAACATCTTGCTAAGTGTGAAGACTGTGACAGTGATCTTTTAAAATCACCACTGAAGGGTGCAGAAGCAGTGCATTAGTGGCACGGATCTGGGAGCCATTACAAATGGCAACAGAGGCACAAGTTTCAACTCAGTAAGAACAACGCCGATGGAAGTGGGGGCGGGTAGCATATGTTTCAGAGTTACAGTACCAACTTTTGAGTACTCATGTGGCTCTTGGGGACCTGAGAGAGAGAGAGAGAAAGAGGAAGATTTGGCAGAGAACAGACAAAACTATTGTCTCTGCACTTATGTGAAACCAAACTCAATCCCTTCCGGGCATTTGGTTTTATTAAAGCAGAAACTAATAATTCACTGTTCAAAACAGACCTTCCCCTCTGGCTTATCTCCTGCTGTACAGATCCTGCTTAGAGCTCACAAATTAGATACTTCCTCTCCAGACAGCCAATACTATTTTTCAAATATAAGGGTGGATTAGAAAGTTTCTTGACTCAGTGAACCAGCAATATACACTTAGAATTTTGTCCATGAAGTAAACAACTGCTAAAAAGTAAGTGTGCTCAAAGCAATAACTGCCAGCCTTTTAGACATTTTACATAAAAAACTTAAGAATTGCCTTACTTCTTGACCTTTACATACAAACTGAATAAATCCATTAGAACATTTGCAAGGTAAAGTAAATGTTACAGTCCATTTTTTGAAACAATCTGAGACAATGAACCTGAAGTTATCAGCCTAAATTCAGCCTCTGTACTACTGTTCCCCACTGGGAAATCCACAGTAAATACCAAAATCAAATGCAGTAACAAAATATTCGGTTTTTATTTAAATTGCAAATTGTTTACAAATTTTCAATGGTTGAAGATATTTAATAATTATCAATGGGTAAAAATAAACAATATGGTTATTTTCTAGGCCTTAAAAATTATAAATACCTGTGAATATATAAACAATTCATAATAACTGGAATTACTATTTAATTAATGAATAATGGATATTCACAAACAAATTGTTACTCAGTTTTTAAAAGTCTCCTGCTTTCTCAGGTGGTTTCTTTGAACTGTTAAAATTCTTTGCAAAGAACCCTTTATAAATCCCAGAGAAATATAAAAATGAATAATTTCTGAGTACATGTTCACTAGCTTTTACCATGTGAAATGAGTGTTCTAATTTTTACTCCACATTTCTCTCAACTATAGTTGGAATTTGTTCAACAGAAATATCTGCTGCAGGGAACCAATTGTATGACCTTTAGGTTACTTTTATACAAATAGTTCTGGAGATTAAGCTAATGTAGTCACTATCCTCATTGACACTTTATTTTCTCTGTAGTCTTCTAAGATTTCAGTTGTAATGATTTTCGTACACCTTTATACACAGAAGTGAAATTGAGCAACAAATTCTTTTTAAAAAGGCTGAAGAACAGTATCAGACAGTAACAGACACTGGTCCATACTTTCTCTTGAGAATGATGATTAAGTAAGTGCCAGAGATACATTCATGTTGTCACAATTACATATTCATTCCTGACTCTGATTCAAAGAGAAGGTAAAAGATCTGAATTCCTTTTTCTATAGGCCAAACCATCTAAAATAGGTAGGGTTTTAGCCTGAAGTAAAATTATCAACTAAAACTGTATAACTTAAGTAATTCCTGGGTTAAAGGCATTTTATAGCCTCCAACACAACATCTGTTTTCAAGTTAAATCCATAATCGACTAGTTCTATATGCTTCCTTGTAGTTCCTGATTCAGATGTTTGAGAATGGTTGCATGTGTGGGTAAACTGGTTGCTCATTGTACTGATGCAATTTAATTCTCATTTGCCGTTTCAGGAGTTTTGCATACTATCCATAGAAATCCAGCAGAAAAGAACAGCATTTTTAAAGAGCATTCCGATCAAGAGAACGAAGCAATACTATTTTGGAGAAGCAGGGATGTTGTTACATTTTGTGAGAGCAGTAGTATCCCTACCAAGATAGAGTAATTATGAGATACAGCTTCTTCTCATATAGGCGGGTGAATTTCATAGGAATGGAGTGAATAACAAAAATCCCTTCTACTTTTTTCTTTGTATTACACAAAGAAAGAAGTGAATTCTCACTACTCATAGAATGAATCTTACAGTGATATGGGGTCATTCAAAAAAAATCCAAACAAAAACCCAACCCTAGAGAGCATATATGCAACTATGCTTTGTCTTGAGCTAAAAATCTAACACAAATTCCATTGATTAAAAAGATAATCATTACAGAAGTATATCCAGGGGACAGAGTTCAAACACTACATCTTCCTTTCAGTGACGCAAATTTAATACCTAATTCACTAAGCTATACAATCTGTACTCCAGATACATCAGTTGAACACATTTTTTAAAAAATAATTTCTGCGGACTTGCTGTGTTTAACGATTGAGCAAAAAACTCTCTTGTTTTGATATATAAGGCACAGGGTTAGCAACAGCAGTTATGGACTAAGTGACAGAGTAGTTTAATTATACAAGGCTATTCCCTTTTTTCCCTTGACAGTTATTTTTCATATACATGACCACTCATCTAGCATAGATGAAACACCTCTCTAATTACTTGGTTTAAATCTAACCTTACATTTTTGTTTAATGGAAGTTAGTGACAGCTCAACTGTCATTTTGTGATCTACATTAGCTCCCTGCTGTTATATCACAGAACTGATTCATGCATCTGTGGGAAAGACGGGAGGAGGTTAGCAGCTGCCACATATTTATCAAAAAAGTTTACATTCTAATATTTCTAATAATTTACCTTCCTTTGATTTTTTTTTTTTTTTTAATGGGTGGGCTATACAAATATGTTCTGGTTTGTATTATTTGCCAAACTATTTTTACTTAGAGTGATTAATAATTACCACCTTACCAAATTTGTTTTTCTTCTACAAACCATGTTGGCATGTCTCTTCTACAGAATGTTAATGTTATGCTACCAATTATTATGAAAACATATTCTAAAAATTGGTCTTAGGACATGAATCATAACTTCAGGTTACTCAGTTTCTGAGAACACGATCCAAGTATCAGCCAAGTATAACAATATTCGTATTACACTTTATCTTAGGATTTATTAAAATTAATGTGCCACAGCTATGGAAACAGTGTCTCACTGCCTTCAACTGCCAAGTTATATAATTACAAAATATTCTTAACTATATGCTTTTCACTTTTAATTAAATAAATAATGAAAAAAAAATAATGGAAACATTGACACATAATTTAAATTCTAGGTTGGATCAACTTTAAAACAGGCTGTATTTGTAGCATACTTTCTACATTTTATTATATACATACATAATATTGTAAAATGTACAGAATATTGTATAATGTATGTAATATTTGTAAAACGTTCTTACTGTGTTATATTATACTTGCCTATTGACAAAATGTATTTCCCACAGAATGCAAACTCCTGTCAGAAGAAACATGACAGTCTTTTTGGACAGGAAGTTTTACAAAGATTTCGGTATTATGATCTATCTCTATGTCATGAGACACAAAATGAATAGACACAGAGAGCAAAACAACTGGTGACGAGGACCCAGCATCCACACAGTATGAGCACGTATGAATGTCTGGCTTGTGGGAAGTTCTATTACACTCCCATGAACTTAAATGTCTATTAATGGTTGAAGAACATTAGAGGAACAGCTGGAAAATATTCTCCAGTTAAGTTGAGCCCAAAAGAGATGCATTTCATGCACTCCAGGACTGCTGTGTGGTATAAATGAAAGTGTAGTAAGTGAGGATGATGAGGAATGACATCCAAAAAACTTGCTGTTAAACTAAAAGGCTTACACAGATGCATGTTTCCTTGTGGGTTCCCTTCAGGTAACTAAACAAAAGGAGTAGAGGTGCCAGGGAAAAGGAATGATGCTGAGAAAATTAATATATCTTATTGTTGTGTCTCTCTGTAAAATAGTTCTGAATTTAAAACAAACTGACATCTCCCATAGATGGCTTCTACTTCTACCATCCCCAGAGCATGGTTCACAAATCCTAAAGATCTGCCACGATTTCTGAGGGGAACCATTTCTTGGGGAACATACCCTACGAGAAGATAAACATCACTGAGTTGGATACTTCTGAGCTACAGCTTCTAAATCCATTGGAAGGCAAAATGTTTTTTGGAGCTGGCCGAGAAAAAATTTGAGGACTAGACCCAGGACTAGAACTAGCAGGAATCCCACACTGCTATCCGTCTTTCCTTCTCAGTCTACCATCTAAAGAAAGGAATAGGATTTTGGGAAAGGAAAAGGATGCCTAAAGGATGGCTCCTCCTCTCTTTATACAGTAGGCTATAGTGTATTGAGGTCAATCCATTTCCTAACTGAGCTGTTCCTTATCTGCAGTATGACTTTCATTTCCAGATCCAGTCCTACAGAAGTTCACACTCAGGATACTAAACAACACAGAAAGAAGAGCAAACCAGAAGTGAGATATGAAAAATGCTATTTTAAATATTTTGAGAAATATTTACTGGTTTAGATATTTCTCCCTGAGAAACATGCATGAACACATGCTGACATGTAAAATTGACTCAGGAGACTTCTCTCCCTTCCCAGCATCTCTAACTGAAAGAGGTAGTCCCCTAGTACTTGTATCACATATATTTATTTGTAAAAATGTTTTCCTGCAGCAAAATAACGTATTCATAGAATCTGTTACTACTATCCGCTACTAAAGGCAGTATTTCTTAGCTGCTTACAACTCATGCAGAAAGTAGGACATCAAATAATAAAGCAAATATCCAGTTACAGAAGATAAGAAAAATATTAGCTCTGAAAGTAAAAAACTTACAGATTATAATTCAAAGATAAATACAATTAAAAATGAAATCAATATCAACGGAGCAAATGTACTAAACAGTTATTTTATCTTTACTTAAGTGATTTAACATATACAACTTATTTAAAATGATGCAATCATTCTTCTAAAATGACAAACAATTTCTGATAGTGAAAGTATGTATTCATCTGGCAATACAGTTATGATTAAATACATTCCAATGATTAATGAAATCTAAATGACAATAATAATTTCACATGCATAAGGAACAATGGTACCAAAAGAAACTTATTCTGTTGTGGACTGCACAGAAAGTGCTTGAAGTTTTCATGGAATTCAACCTTATCTGAAATCCAAAATTAGAAGCAGATGCCAGCAGTACAAAAATGTAATTATTCAAATAGGATAAAGAAGATGCATTTTTTTAAGCATTCATTTTAGTTCATATCATTGAGCTTAAATGAGGCCTTAGTAAGTATTGAATTTTATTATTCAAAAAGTGATTGTGTGTGGTCACTTAATAAAATTGATTAATCCTCTGTGATAGCAGCCAGACCAACAATAAAATGTATGTTTTTCTCCTAACACAGCAGAACAAAATTAAACATTTAGAGTAATCTTACCAGAGCTCTGCATTTCACATCTATCTTTCTTTCTGGTGCTGCAGGTATGCTGTTAATCTTTAAGGAGAACCACACTTCGTAATTTGAAGAACTTCCTCCTGTGTTAAAAAGGACAAAATGCCTTACAAATCATCTCATGAGGTGATCAATCCTTGCAACATTCAAATCAATGAGAAATTTTGACTTTTAGTAGAAATGCCAGTCATTGTTCATATTGAGACAAAGCAAATCATGAACTGATTTAATTGCTGTCAACCAATAGCATTATGTAAACCCTTCTTATCTGGATTCAAAACAGTAACAAAATCAATTTATACACAAATGGAATGGAAACAGTACTTTGGACTATCAAATTGTTTCAGAATTTTAAATATCATTGATTCATGACTGGTTTTCTCTCTTCAACAAAGACAATGCTAAAAAGTAGTCCATATCTTTTTTTTATTATTATTATTTAAAGCTTATACACCAGAGATTCAAAACTCCATGTTATCTATTAAACAGATCAGAATTTTCAGTTACATAGAATCCATCCTCAAATATGTGTTTGAACACACATTGATTCATACTGCAATGGATTCTTCATCAGGTCTTCAGCCAGGATGCCCTGACTTATTGTCATAACAAACCAGTTGGTATTAAAGAGACAGAGAATACTCAAAAATGGTAAATATGTACATCAAAATATCTGTGCATCACTACTGTCCTATTAGATCAGATTCATTATCAGTCTTATCCCAAGCTCCATTATCAATCTCTAGCAAAAACTTGGCCAGAAAGAAAACATGCAATAAACTCTTGTAAACTCACATTTACCAGCCTGGAAAATTCTATGGTTCTATGATTTAATTATGTAATAAATTGGTGAGAAATTCAGATGTTATTACATTCAGTACTTTGCATTATCTAGTCCAAAAAAGAGAGATGGGAAGTTCTGGTGATATGTACAAAAGTTTAAATGCATCAGAGACTCCCTTATAACACACAGGCACATGCTTGTGAAAATATAAGGATAAATTTTAAATTCTGATGATGTTAATGATTATGAAACTCCTAAATAACTGGAATTTGCATTAATGTTACAATTAAGGCCAGCAGAAGGGAAGTTCTCCCTACCAATAAGCATAGGAAGCACAGGCAAGCAGATCTTTGAACAGTCCATATCATGCTGACACTATTTTTGTAATCTTATATCAAGCAAAATCAAATCAAAATTAGTTCATATAATATGATGTTTACTATAATGCAGAACTTAAACTCTGTTCAGTTACATAGTATTGTTGTTGTGCATCTTCAGTCAAGCAATCTGTGTTTCACTGAAGCATATTTTTTTTTTTTCAATCTGAAGATATCCACTTGTAGTTTGTTCTGGTGGCTAACTACTGGCATTAAAAGACATTTAAGTATGGGTCTAATATCTGATTTCCATTAGATTTGCTTCAGTGTCTGGCCAAAAGATCTTGTAATGACTTTCTCTGCTTTAAGTGATTCGGCATTAAGGATCAAGTATCTCTCTGTATTTAGAACATAGTCATGAATGTTAATAAAACTGGCTCTTCAGTCTTGTTCAGACAGGTGAAAAAGGCTGAACCCGAAGGCTCTCATCTTAAGGCTGGTTTTCCACAACACAAATATTTCACATGGCAATTTTTTTGCAAGTATAAACGATTGTTCAGCACCTTTTTAAAATGCATACACAAGAACTTCTTGCAGTATTCCCGTTTGTCAGTATATTCTGTGAGATTAAAATAACCTTAATCTTCCTACTCACACTCTCCAAATTATACACTGGAGAGCTACACTAGCAGTTTCTGGTTTACCACAGCATTTGTCTTGGGAGGTCCTACTGTTTTCCTTTTCTGTCATGACCCCAGCTCTTCTTAGAGACACTGCTTTCCTTGTTGCACTTTCTCACCCTGCATATATGACTTTATTTCTAAACCCTATTTTCAATAAAACTGTGTCTAACCGCCTTTAATTATAGTACTTTATTTAAATATTCACTGAATACATCCTATATTAACTTATTCATGCTTTTGTTCAGACTAATTTGATATGTATACAATTTATTGGTTTTTAATACCAGCAGAATATTACAGTCTTCCAGTCTCTGGAATAGTCTCAGTATCTTAAGACCTATAAAAATTACCATCAAGATAAAGATGACTTCTGAATGTCCATTAAAGGATTCTGGCAAGTGCATGACCCTAAGTTTAATCAAGTAAAAAAAAATGTACAAAAGAGGGTGGTGAGGCACTGGAACAGGTTGCCCAGAGAATTTGTGGATGCCCCATCTCTGGAGTGTTCAAGGCCAGGCTGGATGGGGCTTGGAGCAACCTGCTCTAGTGGGAGGTGTCCCTGCCCAGCGAAGGGGGGTTGGAACTACATGAACTTTAAGGTCCATTCCAACTAACTACTTAGGACTTCTGCAAGAAGGGAAGATGCCCACTATACCAAAACATCAATTAAAGATCGAGAGAAAATCAAAAGGTGCCCACAGCTTGGGATACCACATTCTTAAAGAATGCAGTCAAACTGTAGGAAAGGGTACAACAGAAGTCTGTAAAATTCAACAAAGGAAAATGTCCATGGTAAAGTTCCATTTACACACAATATGTGATTAAACAGCAGGACAAATGGATTTATTAAAGCAAAGCAGTAAATTCACAAATTCATGTTCTGTACTATTAAGGAAAATAGAAAAGAGTATGAACTGTTAGTTAAACAGAAAATTAACAGTGCTGTCTCCCTGTTGCCAAACCTCCAAAACACCCATAACTAAAACTCCAACCAAACTAAATCAAACAAATAAACAAACAAAACGAAACAAAACAAAAAAAAAAAAAAAAAAAAAAAAAAAAAAAAAAGAAAAAAGGCAACTCTTGAGTGACAACTTGCTAAAGACTTAAAAAAGCAGTAGCAAAATCTTTTCAAACAAATCTGCAGCTGGTAGCCTGCCAAACTCAGAAGGGCTGATAGATGATCAGAGTGGAAAAGGAATGCCCAAGTAAGATAAGGCTGTAGCAAAAAATGTAAATTAATTCTTTGAAATAGCATTTGCTATAGTGGAGTTTGGGGGCTTCCTCCACCCACTCTAGAGCTTGCTCTCAGGGGAATGCTATGCCTTCCAGCAATTAATGCATACATTTTTCCATATAGACTTACAGCCTCCTTCGTTGTCTCTGATCACAGATTTTTCCCCTGTACTTTTAACTTTTCTAAATCACTTTTCTGTACTTCATAATTGCAGTAATGTAGAAGTTATATTCTACTTGTCTTTCTTCTTCTTGCTTTTATATATAAATTCATTGACACTCTTCAAACAAATTGCCTAAAAGTAATCAAATTCCTTATATGCCTCAAAAGCAAACCTTTCAGGTCAAGTTGCTTTCTTTTTAGTTTTGACGTCAAGTGTTTTAACCTTTTTTTTTTTTCTTTCTTTAAGGAACTCTTAATTTCTTTTTGTACTTTTTATGCACTTGAATGTTTAGATTTACTTCTTTATAAATTTTTCCTCAGTTTTGGAAAATGAAATATTTTTCCCAGAGACCCTACGTAAACAACACAGCTCACAGATTACTTTGATTCCTTTACTGGAAAACCAGTATCATATTTGGGAGGGAATATCTTGCATGCATTTTTAAGTTATATAGCATATATTTAGATACTTTAGATCACAGTATTATTTTTATGACAACTTCAACAGACATTTCCCCAAAAAGTGTCAAATACTTGAATTGAAACACTTTTCTTAACAGATGGAAAAGACCTGGCAATTCTGTGTTGAAGGGGCACCTTTCCATTTATTTGTGCAGCTGAACTCTTTGCGAAACATAGATTCCTGCAAGTATTGTTTAGTATTATTAAACCTTGAAGTTATACAAACTTTTATACTCTGTCAACTTTTACTCAGTGAAAACATAGCTGAGTGGTTGCTATGCTACCCTCTTGCACTGTGTAAAATCATAAAACCTAGGGCTTTGCCCCTACTTAGTCGTAAACCTGATAACAAATAGTGGCTTTACAGATGAGACTCACCTCAGATCTTTACCCGTATATGGTATTTGAATGGGCTAGCTTTAAATCAAGTTATTTCAAGGATCCTCATTCTCATGTAATTATAGACTAATTTTACTTCTTTTACTACTTTACTTTTACTTCTTTACTTCTCTACCCACAAGACAGAACCTAGCTCTTGCCCTCAGGAATACCCAGAAGTCAATTTCAAAGTTATAAAAATCTAAAAAAGCTTTACTTTACTGAAAAAAATAAAAGAAGAATACAAGCAAATTAAAACCACAGCAATTGCTCTTGACCTTTCCTTTAGTTGTATCTCGGCATTTCTGTTTCTAACATGAAGAACCTACATGGCTGAAAATAGTTCTTGAATTAGAACTTATCAAAGATTATAGTTATTATATTTTTTTAAAAAAGAACTCTAGGCAATCCTGCTTTAGCAGGGGAGTTGGTCTAAATAATCTCTAGAGGTCCCTTCCAACTCTGACAATTCCATGATTCTGTGAATTTCATTTGCTAACATACACAGCTGAAGGTTGGGGGAGGAAGGCTGGGCATTTCTTCTGCTGTTTTTTTGTAAGGTTGCTAAGTAGTTTTACTTTACCTCTTTACCAGAAGTAGCTAGGAAAACAAGAATGAAACATCAAAGACAATGAAGATAATTTCAATACACTCATGCTGAAACAGGCATGGCTCATTCCCAAATCACAGAACAAGATTATATCTATTTCCTGCACACTATTAAAAAACAGACACAAAAAAGTAGACACTTTTCTTTTTCTCTCTCCCCCAGAAAATGTTTATTCTAATATAAAAACTTTCAAAGTTGATGATATTATTTTGAGATTATGCCTTTTTCTCCACATAAAACGTCTCAATCCAGAACACAATGTTCTTAGAACTCTACAAACAACTCACGACAGGGAATCCTATTTGCAAACACAAGTATAAATTCACACTTACCTATACACCCACTTTTCTAAATTTGCATTGACATTTTCAATGCATTTGAAGTTTCTTCTTAGGGCCTGAACACCATATTGTGATGTGTTATGAGACAAGCCCAGTTTGACTTTAGGCTTATATCTCTTTATCATCTCACTCTGAGGCTTAAATGTCAAACAAAAATCCTTAGCACGCTTTAAGCAACCGTCAGGTCATGATCTTGTCAGATCTCATAAAACAAACAAAGCAGGGTTTAGTCAGTACCTTAGAGGGTTATCAGCACTAAAAAGGAGTGAGCACTACTCTTCTGAACATAAGAATACATCTACTTAAATATTTAATGTCTACTGCCTTCCCTTTTAGTCTCTCCCTTGGTCAGCAGGCTTTCACTCTTACTACTTAGGGTCAATCATCTGTCAGTAATGGCTAGGGTAAATCATCATCTCCCAATGTCAACAACTGCAAATGAGCACCTTGTATATGTTAACTACTGCAAATTCAACCACCATCACTATAAAAGAGCTCAGGGTTTTTTTAGTTTTTTTTTAAATTTGCCTGATAGTTTTGCAAATTTATTTTTTTTTCTCTATATGGAGGCACTGGAAGCATAGAAAGCCGTGTACTTTCTATTAGATGTAGCTATCTGGAATTTGAGGGGGGGGAAATTCCAAATCAAACCAAAACCAGACATATTTCTGTATCCATTCCTTAATAACACGTGAATTTCTTCAACTAATATTTACCTACAATAACTGCATTTGTGAATAGAAAGTTGTGTAGTTAAAACACAGGACTACTAAATTGCAATTTACATGAAAATTAAGCTTGAGCTTTCAATAAAATTTTCAGGTTAAAATTTTCACAGATGTTCTCCAAGTCTCGTTCCAGTTTATATGATATACCAAAATCAGGAACTGTACTTCCAAGGGACTTGAGCATCCTTTTGTAATCCAGTTAGTCTGATGACTTGTCATACTTCTCTTTAATGATGCAAATAAATAGTTTCTCCTGTGCACAATCTCTTCATTTTATTGTGCAATTTTTCAAATATTATAAAATTCTGCTTAACAAATCAGTGTTGTAAACCATACACTTTCAATTTTACACTTTGTATCATGTCCTGAAGAGTTGTGAGTTACAAAATCCCCTTCCTTATACTCACAGGATGCTTTTCTCTACTAATTTGGATGAGAATCAGCCACAAATGGAAATTTCTGTTCCCTCTGTCCCCTTTCCTTGTCCTTTCTCTAAAATTACTTTTCATCTGATGTCTGATATACCAGACATTAAATGTGCTGTCAAGCATCAGCGGTTATATATTGGCTTAAAAATAGAAAAAATTCTTCTCTCCTGTGATTGGGACACAGCTGCCTACCATTCAGCTGAATTGCACATCACTGATGATGAAGGAAGATTTGGCTTGGGCATCCTAGAAGTAGACTTCTAAGATGTTTTGGTGGTGGGAGGTGGATATAGACGCAATGGGGAAATTGGAATTGTACTGCTAAATAAAATAAATTTATTTGATGCATTTTATCCTAATTTTACAGACTTCTCATATTAGCATAAAAAGTATGATTATTAAAAAAAAAAACAATGCTGAATTAAAATTATATTTTCAAATTCAGTGTGCGTTCTTTCCCCAGCATTTTTACCTATTATTTGGAGAGGTAATATAGCAATAAAAGGAAATAAATTAAATCCAATTCCAGCTTTAAATAAAACATCAACAACACTCTTAGATGTGTCTTTAAGGGTATGGGTTTTTAGCAATAACTTGCAAAGGAATAACACAGCTTGATTTCTTGGGTCTACAAAAAACTTTCCAGGCTGGTATTTATCTCAATTCTCTCTTAAGTGGGAGCATTCACTCCCTTAATGATGTTCTCATAGTATATGACTGCATTTTACAGTATGAAAAATATAAATTTAAAAAGACATTTTTTCTAGTTTGTTACAATATGTAAATATGTGAAGTGCTCCCCACCACTAGCACAGGATAAACCAAAATTTAGATTTCCTTCTGCTCACACGCAAACAAAACATCTATGAGTAACCAACCATCTGTAGAGTCATCTCTGAAGGGCAAGAGTTGTTGTTCATGAAAAATGTTCAGCTAATAAATATATATCGTACTTATTTATTCATTTTTGATTTAGAATACATAATTTTTATATAAATTATTTGTAATGGACTAGCTATTAAGCACATGCGATGATGTATGTTCCTTATTTTTCAAATTTGACTGGCCTTAGTAATCTAAGAATTACACTAAGAAGACCTAACATTTTGTAAACTTTTCCTGATAATTTGAGTTTCTCTACCATGTTGAATTTACAGATATATTTTTCTGTATTAATTTTAAACAGACTTTTAATGGGTTACTTCTGACTTACTTACCATGAACATGAAGGTTTATTCCAGATACAAAACTAGTTACAACAATCTGTCCAAAGATGTATAAACCCTTTACAATAAGGTATCGGATACTTCCTTTAACAGCGTCTCTAGATAAATCTAATTGGTTCATAGGTCTACATTTTTTCTGTAAAAGCAGACCCATTAGCCCACTGAAAATTATGTACAAATTAACTCCCATCTTCACCATCTCTAGATATTTCTCTCCACATGTAGTTTCCAAGTGTAAAAAATCTGCACCAAATTGCTGGAGAAAGCTGTAAAGCACGAACACACTAAGAAAATGTTGCAATCCTATTATGTTACAAGCTCAAATTGATGCAACAAGGCAGAGAGAAATATTCATTTTTACTGTGTGAGGAATAACTTATCCTTGGAAAGGCAATGCTCCTACACATTCTTCTTCCCAGGATGTTCTAATTTAGGGTTGTCACTTTTAGGTTTGGGCACAGGAGTTTTCTCACTTAAAGGTTATACTTTCTCAATAAATGTAATCAATATATATAGCTTTTGAAAAGGTTTTTGCATTATATGGCAAGATGAACATTGCTCTCAGCTGCCATTTTATGCACATGAACATATTTGAGTAACCCTAACATTTCAGTGAATATTCATCTAATGTACCCCTTACAACATAGTTTGAAAAAATATTTTAGTATTCTTCAGACATTCATCTTGTTCTTAAACAATATTATGTTATAATATACCCAGAGCATCTTTCATAAATTTAGAGTGTGCCTTACATTTTGTATCAAACTCCGGTCAGAGAAGAGCAGTACTAAAGTGATATTGAGGTTGGAAGACTGTATGAGTTTTTCCACCTAAATTGTAGCTGATATATGAAACTGGTGTGCTTCAAAATGCAGCAATTTAAAATGAAATCATGATGCTTACATGCATAAAAATGTACATAATGTTTAATTAATTCAGTTTTGTCCAGTTAATATAATACATATAGGCAGGATTGGTGAAGAAAGGTGTTCTACAAGAGGGAAAACTGCAAGCTAGAGTAGAATTGCTTTTCTTAAGGATTTGTCCTAAGCTAGGTAATGACTGCATCTCCAAAGCATTTTGTCATTTTTGAAAATTTGGAAACCAAAATGAGAACTGTTTCCTACAATGTAATAACAAACCTATATTTTGGGCCTTCAAATTAGCTGCAATCACCAGGAAACAAAGCTTTGCAAAAGTGTCTGATCTCTTTGAAGTCAGAATCCCAGAACTTCTCACTAGTCCATGAATGATATTATGAACGATACGCCTTTTCCCCAGAACTGTAAGAAGAAGATAGAATTTTAACACAACAGACAGCTTATTTCAAAGAAATAGATGACTAATGTTGTTGGCATCTTCCATTTTTGAAGCTCGGTTTTCCATGCTATTAATATCACCACAGTATGATGTTATAACACCATTTCTCAGTTAGACACCTTTACTCCTCAGAGACACTTTCTCAACTCTATCTACCAGGTAACAGCTTCAAAAAAATCATCCAGCAGATCAGCTATGTCCATGAGATTTGGGAAAAAAAAAGTATCCCTTTAACTCAGAATATTCTTGATGTCTTTCAGGAACCCTCAACACCTTAATATGATGACATCATAGCTCTCCCATCTTCCTCACAATTGGGTGCTAAATGTAAATGTGGCAAATTCATTACTATCCTTCTACAGGGGCTTTTTCAGTCTCCATTTGGATTATGTTCTACACTTATTGAGGGCACGTACCTTTCATGAAATTTAATCTATCTTGCTATCACCTCTCTATTACTGACACACAGACCTATCTGCTGGCAGAATCTTCAGGCATAATTCAGGGTCTGATCTGCTTTACATGTTAAACTCTTTTCTCTGAGGAAATCGTGGCATGGGGAGTAAACAGATCATATGTCAGAATGTTATCCAGACACCAAGCACTTGTGACACTAGTAAAATATAGATATAACCAAGTGATTCAAAATTGACAATAAGATAGGCAATGTATTTTGCAGTAGACTCCATCCTACCTCACATTTTTAAGCTCTGCCAGCAGCATAGAAGCCTAGAATCACAATCATAGGATGGTTTGGGTTGCAAGGGACCTTAAAGATGATGGAGTTCCAATGTCCCTGCCATGGGCACTTCCCACTAGACTAGGATCATCAAAGCCCCATCCAGTCTGGCCTTAAACACTTCCAGGGATGGGGTATCCACAACTTCCTCTGGGCAACGTGCCTCACCACCCTCACTCTGAAGAATTTCTTCCTAGTATCTAATCTAAATCTCCCCTCTTCCCATTTAAAACCATTACCCCTTGTCCTGTCACTAGACTCCCTGACAATGAGTCCCTCTCCAGCTCTCCTGTAGGCTCCCTTCAGGTACTGGAAGGCTGCTATCAGGTCTACCCAGAGCCTTCAGGCTGAACCCAACAGCCTGTCCTCATAGAAGAGATGCTCCATCCCTCTGATCATCTTTGTGGTCCTCTTCTGGACTCACTCCAACAGGTCCATGATACATGTAAACATAAATTGTGCAAAGCTTGAGAAAATTCCAATCAATGAACAGAAATTCGGCACATTTTAGCAACACAAGAATCAAAAACTCAATGTATTTTAAGGGCCGGGGGGAGAGGGGTATTCTACCATATTAACAATTGAAGGAATAAACTTTGGAGGAATAAATTTGAAGGATCATCACAAATCTTACCAAAGTAGTCCACAATATCAATTACATTTGTTGACCCTGACTTCTTTAGTAAGAGTATATAGCCACACTGAAAAGAACACAGACTTGCGTCATACACCTCTGAATACTTGCTGAAGAGGTCAGGCGAAATGGACAATTGGGAGTTGATTCAATCTACTACACAAGGAATCTGTCATGAATGAACCACTGAAAATAAACAGAGCATCTTTGGTGAGCACCGGTAAGTTTCAAGTAGGACAGTATGTGTATTTGGGAATGGGCTGCACCTCAGATACATTTGTATCACATGGCTTTCTCAAAACTCTGCCTTTATAGTGTTATTTCATCTTTTATTGCCTGGCTCTATTATTCTTAGTCCAAAATGTTAATGTCTCCATCATCAAAAGCTGAATGTTTGTGGTAATTTATAGAAGATGATACTTTTTCGGTTACTATACAGTGGTTTTAAAAGCATGAATACCAAGCAAGAGGGACCGGAACGTTTTACTGATTAGAATAAATCTGATATAATTGGAGATTATATGGTGAAGTGATTTGGTTGCTTAGAATACTAACACACTTGTAAAATACTGTTTATCTTCTAATGTGAAGGAAAATTATAACTGCTGTAAGAATTTTATTAGATTATTATAATTACCTTAGTTCAAAGACCTGACAAAGAAGAAGTTGAGGCTAAGTAGAGTTGATCCTTAGGATAATCTAGTCTAAGAGTAGAACAAGCACACAATTCCAAAAGGGAGAGAGAAAAGCACAACCCAAGATACTTTAGAAGAAAAGTCAAAAAAACCCTGCAAAGTAGCTAATTGTTACGCAGCAATGAAAAGATGTGTGAAAACAAAGAAAAGCTAGCATATCAGTATGAATTTGATGTTCAGAAAGCAACTATTGCTAAATAAATATTTTTTCTTTTTGTTTTCTTTTTCTTCAGCAAGTTTTCTAAGGCAAGACCATGATTACAATTTTCACGTGAACAAAAGCTTGCTACTGAAAGTGATCTCCCTGTCCCTGATGTAAAGAGTAACAAACAGTGGACTTTATTACATGTGAAAAATATCATGAAAACTTTACGGTGGTAAGGGTAGAGAAGAGATAGGATTACAGGTTAGCGAGGTTTTGCAGTCCTCATGAGTAAACAGCTTTAAAGAACATCCTAGAGGAATGGTTTTCAGAATCAGCATAAGAAAAAGTTGTATCTACTAGGTTATATGTAACGAACACATTGTCACGTTCCAACAAATGCCTCAACACACCCTTGTTCACCATCATAACCTCCAGTTCACATGAAACTAGAATATTTTACTTTCTCTTAACAACCACAGAGCTATGATTGCTCCTAAGCAGATGCAACCATGATCATGTCATGTGAGTCAGTTTCTTAACTCCATGAACACAAACAAGTTATGCAGTAACCTCCCCTGCTCCCACATACTTCATACAACTTTTAAAATTACTCATATTCTTAAGAGGTTTTCCCAAAGGTCCAATGACTTTTCTTGGCTTCTATTGACAACTTTTATTTTCTTTTCTCCTTTCTGTGTTTTGGTTTGGTGGGGTTTTTTTTCCTGTTTTTTTTTTCTGGTGGGGTTTTTTTTTTAGGTCTTTGTCTACATATTCAAATAAAAATTGAAAAAATACTTCATCCACTGTACCTTTGTCTCTGTTATTGACCTATAATGTCTCAGATAACGAAGAAGAAGATTACTGCTTATTACTGTTGTGCTGGAGTATAAAGATTCTATGGGTGATCATGGAAAAAGGGGTCCTTACGTTTCCCTGCCAGCTCTCTGGAGGGTTAGAAAAATCATCAGCAATATTTAAGGACACATATAAAAAATAATATATACCATGTAATGAGGAATGGGATGGATTAGAGAACAGAAGGAAAGGACAACTTATGTTAGTGTAGAAGATAAAGCCTCTAATATTAATTGCTTGAAGAAGTTCCCAAAAAGGATGGAGCAAAGTAACCTAGAATTTAATATTTTTTTTCTGCATCTTGGCAGAAACAGTATTCCCTGGGCTGGTTTAACATGGCACTGCACATTTAAGTTGGTATAAACTATGATTTATGTTTGGAAATCACTAGCCAGATGAACAGCTTGGGTAAACTGTGTGACAAACATTTTAACATGTCTGAAAATGTAAAAGCCTGTTTGCTAGCCATGTACACCCAGTCACGGTTGATGTACCTTTGGCACAGCAGGATAAGTTGTACTCAGATATGACTTCCAGTCATGAAGTTCCTTAAAATGATACTCAAGTGTTTTCTTGTTCCACGTCAGGATGAATACAAAACATATAAAATACAGACATATTTACATATAATAATTATATTGCTCCAAAGAGCAAAAACTTTATTTTGGGGGTTTCGGTTGTCTTAGTTTTTTTAAATAGGTGATATTATTATACTACAGAAAATAACTTAAAAATTAACTTTTTGACTAGTAAGATCTCTTTGACATATAATATTTAACATCAATAAAATGTAAGAAGAAAAATTAAAATATGAAATTAGTATTATTTTAGAACTGGTAAAAGTCTTCATGGCAGTGCAAAAATATACCAATGCAAAAATGTCTTTTTGAACCTTTTTTCAGTCAAACACAAGTTATTGAATTAAATATAAACATACATATAAAAGTACATTAGTAAAACATAATGTCCTGTGACAGGCAGATCAAACTAGCAGTCAAAAAAAAAAGGCAGAAGAAAAGCAACACGTTCTTAGATCTCAGAAGCCTGCTCACAAATATAGCACTTATTGTGAAGGCATAGCAAACGTTTTGGGTCTTTTTGGGTCTTAGCAGCTAAGGCCCGTTAGAATTTCTTCAACTGTTGTGCTCTCTAGGTGTAATATGCTGTGGTAAGATACACTTCCAATAGTTAAATATTCTTTATTATGAAGTTCTGA
Organism: Thinocorus orbignyianus; assembly: GCA_013400375.1. Lineage (NCBI taxonomy): Eukaryota > Metazoa > Chordata > Aves > Ciconiiformes > Thinocoridae > Thinocorus > Thinocorus orbignyianus. Next base: position 1,298,503 of record VXBW01008083.1, on the reverse strand, counting down.
GCCATATTCTTTTATTGTTAATACAATAAATTCAAAATAAGCTTATTCTAGACAAATTTAGTCTAATTTTACACCACTGTTGTGAAACAGAAGCAAACAACTTATGAGATGCTGCACACACAAGATATTTAAAAGGTACCCTCTATTAAGTAGCAGAAGTCTTTCATCTGAGAAGCAAATGCAAATGAATCAGTGGAATTCTAGAAACTACACTGGAATTTAGAAGCTACTGTAAAATCAATTGCTGTATTTCCCTAAAAGGTCTATTTCTTTCAGCTTGGAATACAGGAGCATTTCAAAATATGTAAAAGACCAGACAATTGTTGAGCATCATATATACTCATTTTTAATACAGAACATCCCTGGAAGTGTTCAAGACCAGGTTGGATGCAGCTTTGAGCAACCTGGTCTAGTGGGAGGTGTCACTTCCCACAGCAGGGGGGTTGGAACTAGATGACCTTTAAGATCCCTTCCAACTCCAACCATTCCATGATTCTATGACTAATATTCAAAAATTTTACCCCTTCTAGCTGCCAGGAAACAAATTTAACAATATTTCTTGGAATATATGTGAATTTCTAACTGAACTAATTCTAAGATCACTTAATGACAAGGTTCACGTTTAAATTCTCTATCATACTGTAGCAGGCTAATCCTATGCAGTTGTCTTTAAAAAAGCTTTCTAAATCTGAAGGCTAAGAATGTCTGTTTCCTCAGTGAAGATAAGCAAAAACTATTCATGACCACCATTCATTAGAAAAATTGTTAATCTCTATTTATCAATAAAAATTAATTTTCCCATAACACATGTGATATGGCAAAAATATTAAATTAACCAAAAGCATTTTCTTAGCCCTAATATAATCTTACTGTAACATTTCATAGAAACACAGCCAGAAAAATGCAAAGTTAATAAATCTGAGAAGTGTCCATTTATTTTCTTTTTCAGCATAACCCTTTTACTTTAAAAGGAACCTTTTAATCAAGTTCACTGGGATTTGGATTACTTTCCATTCCAAGCTCCACCACAGATTAGGCATTTGATCTCATTCTCCTAAGGCAGGGAAGAAAGGCAACATAAAGTAACACCACACACACACACACACACACACACACACACGCACACACACACACACAAAACAGTAACAGGATTTTGGTATAAAAACTATGTGTTCCTTGAAGAGGATATTATTATGGAGTATAATTTCCTGATCTCCCTTAACATGTTTCTGCTGAGCACTTACGTCATTTCAGAAAAATGTTTATTTATTTGTACATATATAAATTACAAATTTAGTTCTATGAAATAGAATTCCGACCACAACGATAAAGTGGGCAGATTTTCCTTAGATTTCAGCAAAACCCATTGCAGAATTGTGTGAGAAATTTATGGTTTTGATTAAATAAGAAATTATGAACTCAAATTCCATTAATCTTAAAGTAGAAGAACTGTATGGTGATGTACTCCCACACTAAGTAAAACCAACCTTTCATTAATTTCTTGGATGTTGACTGCCATATTTACAGATGCTGAACTTTATCTGGTTGTTCTTACTAGTTTCTTGATGTATTGGTGGGCAAATAAGTGTAGAAAACTGATAAATCCTGAGAATTTAGTGAAAGAAATCCTCTAATTCTTTCTAATGTTCAAAAATAATTAGTACATATATCACATACATTATGAAAGAAGAAGCATTCTTCCTAATTTATAGGTTTTCTTTAATGTCTTACTAGGAACACTATTCTTGTTTTTACAATTCATCCCAACAGCCAAAACCGCAAAAGCTTTTGTAAACCCCTCCAAAATCAGGTATTACTGTTATTGTACTTACTGGACAGCAACTTTTCTATGAGGCTTCTTACTATTAGAGGCTGTATTTTTAAATATGCATGAAATCTGAGTGTGAAATAACATGAGGCATTGACAATTAAAAATTACTGGACAGCAATTTACATAGGCATGTTTCATACACACGATGCACATTTCTGAAAGAAATTCAAAGTCAGATCTTAGTAGGGTTTGTCCCATGCCCTTTCTACAGTACTGCATATAGTCACAAGAATTACATACAAAACCTTTATGTCAGATGCTTTTCTTTAACTGTATCTGTAAAACATCTGGTATGAAAAAAGCATGGTTTACTGCAATTGTAATGTGACTACTATAGAAAGCCTCGGCATAAAAGTATGATGTTTTAAAATGCATAATGCAATACTAATTGCCATATTGTACAGCAAGTAACACTGATTTGAATGCAATATTATATCATTTTGAAAGAGTAATAACAATGTTTATGTGTATTTTAGAACAGAGACTCTGAATGTAGCCTACCTATTCATATTTAGAAAGAAATAGTATACCTTCCTTAAAAAGAAGGAAGCATGAATCAGTATTACTTGATATGAAAACAAACAAACAAAAAAAAAAACCCCAAATGGTAAAGTTTGCTTTTCAAAGTTTGTTTCCAAGGATAATTTCCAATTTCCTGTATAAATACAAACATTAGTTCTGACAAGTGAGCAATAATTCAAAACAAATGGACTTTGACCTGAAAATTCTAAACAGATAGGATACAGGAATCCCTGTTGTATTCGCTGACAATTTTGCCTGTTCATCTCTTTACGTACCTATAGAAAGGTGATGTTTGTCTGAAAGATCCTTGAGATCAGATCTACAACATAGCACTTACAAATCATACTTTTAATAAACGCCACTGTGATACACAAGATATTATGCAGAATAAAGAAAAATGTTACATGACCTTTCCATAAATTTATTGGTAGGAAATTGGGCAAACCAACTGGAACAGAACCATGAGAGTCAGATTTCTCTAGTTTTCATAGAAAAATACAGATCAAAAGTTTAGTGGAACAAAATACACCTTAGTGTAAAACAGAAAAGGTAAAAGAAAGGACCTTTCAGGACAGATACAAAAGCACATCCTCAGGACTCCAAATATCTCTCAAAAAATCTCACCTGAAAAAGCCCACTATATTTGTCAAGAGGAAGATTTGTGGATGTATAATATAAGGTTACCATAGACAGTCAAGCTAATATTCAGTAAACAGTAATATGAAGTCTGACAGATACTTCAAGGTAAAGAATGTGCCAGTTCATTGAAAATCAGCTCAAATTTCGCATGTGAAATGAGGTGTGCTATTTAACAGACAGATAATGACACCACAAAGTATCTTCCAAATTATCTCCTCAACTCACAGAAAAGCAATGTGACCGCTGGCCAAATTCATTCTAATACCTGAGATCTCATTTACCTATTGACTGATTGTTGATGCAGTCTCTAATACATATTTACAAACAACTCCAATATAAATTTTAACACCTTTTGAATTCACAATCAGTGGCATATTTGCAAATGTAAATATGGCAATATTACATTTTAATTATTTTTTATGCACAAAAGTAGTAAGAACTGGAGATAATAACACTATTCCAAACCTTTCTGCTAATACTATATAGCATTACCTTTATTTTTCCATATTTATACTTATATGATTGCATTAAGGTATTTTAAATGAATGATTGCTGGAATTCATACTGTGAATTTAATTTGACACTTCACAATGCTGTTCACATTTTTATCTCCTCTTATGTTCAAATGGCAGGGCTCACAAATTAAAAATACACAGAACCTTAAGTTTTTGCAATACCACCAGCAAATGAGATTTAGGACACAAGTGAATAAGGGGGAAAGTAAAAGGTTATTAATTTAGCCTACTTGTTTCCATTAAAACTCACTGACACCTGCTATTTTCCAGCTCAAAATTGTCCAAGCTAATTGTCTTCCCTGGGTTGCTTTTCTGAAATTTCTAGACAAAGGAAGCCAGTAACAGCTATTCAAAGAAAGCACACAGCATTTTTTACTGTAACAATTTTTAGATATTTTCCTGAGAAGCTGTGGCACATCATTTAGACCAGGGGACGACATTCTTTGAAGGACTCACTTCATGAATAGAAACATAATTTTTGCTCTGTAAAAATACACTCAAATTTTGTTAAGTTTATTATCTCCAAAAATTATTTTCCTGCGCATACATATATACAAGAGAGGTTTACCAGTGTCTGATGCTTAAACAATCTGGAAACCAAATCTGCACCTACCACGTCCTAGCCACTCATTTCCTATGTAAACCAGATTTGTACACACTAACAGTAGCAGCTTTGAAAAGCTGGAAGAAAGATACTTGACAAATGAAAACAAATGCATATTCAAGAACTAGCACTACTTAACAGCGACACATACGGCTTTTTCAATTTGCTAGAAAAAGTCACACTAGTATCTTTTTGAGAGAATTAACACAAACACCCTAATTAAAAAAAAAATAACTAAAAAGTGGATAATCAGCCTTTTAAAGCCTTTCCTCCATAAGAAAAGGCCTATACAGGTTTTCCATAGTTCAAAAAAAATCTGGCATTCCAGATTATGTAATCAAAGAGCACCACAAAATGCAGTATTCTCCCAGAGAGATGACACAGTTTGCTTTAAATATGATTTCTCGAGGAAGAAGAGATAAAGGCTTTGTATGAGAGGCGAATTACACTAAGTGGCAAAACAGCATGTTAGTGTTGAGTAGGTTTTAAAAGAAGATTTTTTTATTTGACTATGAATAAATAATACCTGTCCTTTCAACTGAATTCAACCTGCAATTTCTTCCTACAGAGCGAGCAAGACTGGATCAACCTACACTGCATAGCAACAATCTATAGCAGAGAATAAAATACAAATGAAGAAATTCTTATCTTTCTATGGGGTGATGCTAAAGGGCGAAGACTTTGGTAGGATACCGCTCAAAAAGGCCACAAGGGCTGATGAATTCAGGTTAACTCCCACTACAATAATGCCAATGTCACACAGCAACTGAGTACGCAGCCTGTGACTGCAATGGTTGAGACTCTTCTGACAACTGTACATTCTTGATGTCAGTGATAGTTTTATCCAGTAGTGCTAATAGACACAAATCAGTAACATACCCCCTCTGAAGCTTTTTCATTTTGGAAACGTATATTTGAGGGTGAAAGCAGCAGTTACTTTTCAACACCTGCATTTTCTGTAGAAATGCTTAATGCATTACAAAAAGATAAACATGGAAAAGCCATGTCAAAAGAAGGATACTTGGTGAGCTTCTTTCTACTTAAACAAAAATTTCTTTACTTTCACAGAGAAAGTTCCACTACAAAATCAGTGCCAAATGGCATAAACAGAAATAAAAAATGCCTTGAAATTGCATCCAAATCTCCCAATTACTCCTCTAACACACACATACTCTCACTCTCTGATGACAACGTATAAAATGCCATCTGTCTTTTGCCATAGTGGGAAACAGTAGTTCCCTAATATTTATAATTTCATAAGTATGTCAAGAACAACTAGGACTCTACTGTGCCCACACAAAAAAGACATCAAAAGAAATATTTTGAGAGATAGTAGAACCCATAAGAAATAAATCACTGCAATGGACAAGAAATATCTACTGTCTACTCAGTAAAAATGTCAGAGTGGTCCTTTGTTGGTTAGTTAGGCAAGCCTACCTCATAATCGAATGTATGAGAATGCAGAAAAGTCCATTGCCTGGGAAAAATTAGAAGCCAGGATTCTATATGGGCCATTTATTTTGCAGCTGCTATAGAAATAAAAGTTCTTAGCAAATTTCAGCAGCAGGCTACTAAGTGGACATGAAGATTTAAGATATGAGAGAAATTCATACATGAAAAAACAATGACGTGAACTTACAGTATTTTCCTAGCAGTAAACATGACTCAGACAACCAGAGTTATCTAATAACAGTCTTCAGGAGCAACTTGGTTATCACTTCAGAAGCAAAAGGCAGTAGTACATAATGCAAACTTGTCTAGCTATGAAAGTATAGTACCACTTCTACTAGAATTATCATAACAATACCTCTGGGGGATTCTGATGGTAAAATGAGGAAAAAAAATATTAGATTGGATGGAGAAATGTGTTTTCTCATGTTGGAAATTAATAATTTTGACTTAATGTTTTAATTGATATTTCTGAACAGTTTAGTTTTCAGAAATTTGCAATGAATGAATGAATAAATAAATAAATAAACCATTTGCTCTGGATTTGTGAATCTATTTATACAATATTTTAACTGTTGGATTGCCCTGACAGGCTCTGAGAATGTATATGCAATTCTTTCCTCTGATTGAGGAACTGAACGTACAACTTGAAGGAAATTGTTCTCATCCTTAAGCAATAGGATATTCTAAGTAGTTGCTCTTAGACAGTCTTTTTGAAGTTACTATAATTTGAATGTGTCATAATGATAGAATCATACAATGGTCAGAGTTGGAAGGGACCTTAAAGAGAAAAGCGCAATCCACTGATCACTACCGGAAATTCATAAAATCATAGAATGGTCAGAGTTGGAAGGGACCTTCAAGATCATCAAGTTCCAACCTCCCTGCCATGGGCAGGGACACCTCCCACTAGACCAGGTTGCTCAAAGCCCCATCCAGCCTGGCCTTAAACACTTCCAGGGATGGGGCATCCACAGCTTCCCTGGGCAACCTGTTCCAGTGCCTCACCACCCTCACAGGAAAGAATTTCTTCCTAATATCTAATCTAACACTCCCCTCTTCCCATTTAAAACCATTACCCCCTGTCCTATCACTACACTTCCTGACAAAGAGTCCCTCTCCAGCTTTCTGTAGGTTTCCTTCAGATACTGGAAAGCTGCTCTAAGGTCTCCCCAGAGCCTTCTCTTCTCCAGCTCCCTCAGCCTGTCCTCATAGGAGAGGTGCTCTAGCCCTCTAATCATCTTTGTGGTCCTAATAATAATAATATTTGTGGCTCTAATAATACTGGATTCATGTAATAAATTCAAGTAATTATGCAAATGGGGAAAAAAACCCAAACAAACAATGTAAAAGATTTAAAAAGTCACATATTTTATTTGAACTCCACTTCTTATGAACAGTTCCAAGTATTAGGCTATAAAGTTTGACTTTTTCTTGTTTTCTGGTTCAGTGCATACTTTTTCAGGTCATAAGACCAGATGTAGCATGAACAGAGGAAACAGAGGACAGTGATAGGGACCTTCCCTCTCTCCTCTCCTCACCCCATTATAAGGACATGCTTATGCAACTGTGGGCAACTGGGAAATATTAGTGTTCTTTTTCATGACTGTTATGTATTCCCTATGTGTTTATAATTCATTACTTGCTAAGGGGTAAAATAAAAATTGTTTGTAAGCATAACAAAGTAGGAAAAGCAAAATGAGGATGTAGATAAAGAGCATCTCAACCACTGAAACGTAATAGCAAGGGCACTGGCTGTAAAGAAACTACTGCTCTGTTGCTAGCTCACTTACTGTTTGGTTTCAAACATACTATTTTTTATATCACTCTGAAAGTGTGCTGTCACAGATGACTAGTAAGGGTTTACACTTGGACCTATCACATTACACCTATTGCTGAAGGGCAGATTAGAACGGGGAGAAATTTCTGCTCTGCCGTTTAAATTCAGCAAGGTGCAAATCAGGCCTGTCATGTCACAGGTGATCTTGAGAGGGACATGGAAAAGTTCAGAGTACATCTAGACATGTAACCATGACAACTACACCCATTATTTTTGCTCAGGTTTAGGGTGTTTTTTTACAGAATATTTTTATTAAATGGGCTACTAATTGAGAAAGTTCCATATATACACAAATATTTGAGGTCTGCCAGATATGACAGAACGAATGTGGTTTTCAACAATGTAGTTTCTAGCTTATACAGACTATCAGAACAAGTGAAGTGAACATCACAGATGTTTTTAATTAGGTAAGAAAATTTAATCTGTTTATATGCAAATGCAATTATACATGCTATGACATCCAAAAATACAGACATGTACAGGTTTACAAATGGAGTGACTTAATTGTGGCTAGGGCAGATGCAGCACCACTAGCCTTCTCAGCACAGCAACATTAAAACACCTGCTGCATGAAGGATGATGTAACCTAAAGTTCACCAGCAGCCTTACACTGTGAGCAATTATAGATTCCTTTTGTTATTAATTTTAAATGGGCTACCAGCTTCTTTTGCACAGATTTTTAATTACACACATACCATGCCCCACAAAATTCCAAGTGGGATATAGGTCTTTGAAGCATTGCTACATCTGAATTGTTTCAGAACATGTTAGTTTATCGGGGGAATCAAGCTGTTCTGAGTCTCAAAAGGGCACAGGAAAACGTGGAACACTTAGCAGACTGCAGTACTGCAGAAGGGCACCTACTGAGAAAGCTAACAATAACCCAACATTCTTTTTGACAAAGAAAAGATAAAACAGTCTAATCCTTAATGTTCTGCCTATGCTGAACCATCCCCAAAAGCCTGCATGCACTAGCATAAGTATAGCTGCAAATGCTAAAACGCTGTCAAAGAAAGAGCAAGCCCCGGTTGACATTTCACATTTTCAAATATGCATGCAGTTTACACAGGGATTATATTCTTTGGGAATTTCTTCTGGTTTTTGGTTGGTTTTTTTCCCTGAAGAGGGAGAATCAATTAAAACAAACTAGTCTGAAGGTGGAGCACGATATGCTTAGACATACAGTGTGCAGGTTAAACTGAAAACTAGCTTAATTACCCAATCAAAATTTATGAGGTAGACACCTCAGAATGATTTTTAAGAATACTCCTGTGAGAAAGATAATGATTCCAGAAATAATATGCTTGTGAGTTATAGCAATTATATTACTGCATTAAACTGGAATAAATCCTAACATTTAGCATTGTATATTCAGTCCTTATAACCTTTCAAAAAATTTAGCATGTATGTATGCAGTCTTACTTTAAACTGTCACCATCCTGAGTACTATTTTCCTCTTAATCACCCTTAAAAGTTGCTGGAACAAATAAATTATTTCATTATCTTCCTTATGTGAATACCTCAGTGTGCTAACACAGATGTTCAGCTCTCAGGGATTGACTCAAGCCTGAAAGACCTGGAGGATGACATAGGCAAGTATTGTTACCTTTCAAAGGCATCAGTCCCTCAATGAACCCACACTGAAGCAGCTGTTTTTAAAGACAATGGGAAAGACACTTAGCTGTCAGAGAGATACCATGAGAAACACAATGACAGTTTAGACTAGAAAATGTCAGCTATCACTGAAGGCCTGGTTGAAGGATTTTAAAAAGATAATTAAAACAGGTTTTGCCAAAATGAGTGCCTGGTCTAACAACTTTGACAATGTTTTTTTTTTATCATGGTTTATTCACAAGTAGTGTATCTTCTTGATGTTATGCCTTTCAAGAACAAAGAAATTCAAAAACTTGACAATGGCATAAAAATGTAAATGCATTCCATAAGAGGAACACAATGGGAAGTATAATCTTTTGATAAAGGCAGCCCTTAGGGCAGTCAGAATAAGACAACAGCACACGCAAATTTCCCTTGTGTTGTGCAAACAAACATTCTGTGTCTGTGGCTCTGCTCCGCGAGACATCACCACTGGCAGGAACATTAAAAGCTGTCGTTTAAGTTCTGAGGCTCAGTGCAGAAGAGAGAGAGTGAGGAATTCTGGAAGAGGAGGGAGTGGATTTGCAGTAGCAGTGTGTCCTGATTTGAGGAGGTCTTAGTCACCGCAGCAACTGCCCTGACTTCAAACTCTCGACTCTTCTTTATAGGGGAGCTGTTGGATCAAATCCCTGAGGGTGGCTGAGCTGGTCTAGCAGAAGCTGAGCCAAGCTTCACTGCAAAGAACACGACATAGGGGTAAATTGTCCAAGGGCAGTTCAGTTTAAGAAGTCACCATAGCAGAGCAGAAAAATTTCCTCTACATTGAGAGGAAATTTTGACAAGCACAGAAGGCTTCACAGCATTTAAGCAGACTGTGAAACAAATATCTATTAATGACTAATATTTATTTTAGCACTTTATTATACAGGAATATCCAAAGATAAATCTTATATGAAAGACCTACTTTCCATCTTAGCAGCCACTTAGCCTCAGGTTTGGTTCCCATGAGAAAAACTGCTAGGACCTCTTCTCTTCAAAAACAGAAATGTGTTTTGGAAATAACTGAAAACCCATGTTAGTTTAGAAAGGGGTAAGCCCCTGTCACTGCATCTGCAGTGCAGACATTTTTCTGTTTGGGTTTTGCTTTGTTTTCTTTTTTCCCCTAGTATAAGTCAGCATAAGAAGGATTTGTCATAAGGATTGCTGTCTCAGTGACTTTCACCGCAAGCACTAAATGTGCTTTTTCTTGACTATAACTGAAGGAGAAAAAACACATTAACAAATTTCAGAATCATCAGCTTTTTGGAAGAATGTGAGTGATGTTTGTAGAAATTATGAAAAGAATGTATGAAAAATGTTGTAGAGAAATCATCTTCTACAGTGATACTTACTTTGTAGTTTGGAGAAGAAAAAAGAATAAAAAAGGTAAATGCATATATACAGTTACATAATGCATGTGTGTGCACATTACATTGAATGTAAGAAGATTATATTGAATAGTAAGGTGTGTATAACAAGGTAGTAGTTTCTAGTGTGCTTAAATGGAATAGTTTTCACTGACTGACAGCAAGAGAGAAATGTTTGGTGTACATGTGTTTATCATTTGAGATTTTTTTCTAACCTTATACAGCTGTGGACCTCACCCTTCTTTTGGACTCTACCTGTATATTATTTTTCTCTACATCAGAAGCCCACTATTTTTTGTTACTCCAGATCAGTAACAGTAGCCCTGGGGATTCTCAGCTCTGACATGCACTTCCTCAGTGTATGATGCCTCTGGTCAAACTTAAGTGGTTAGCATCATGCAATTAAGAAATCCTGTCTCAGAAATATCCATCAGTCCTTCTACTCAAAAAAGCCATAGAATAACTAATTTTCATTAAAAACTACAGTAGCAATATAGGTGTAGAAGAAAACTGTGTAGGAAAAAGCTAAGACTCTGTTACTTTGTCTTTGAAGTAAATTCAGAAAAAAAGCTACTACTGTCATATAAGTTAGATCACACCTTATTACTTTCCATCTCTATTTTGCCATTTGCAGCAGATACTTTCCCCAGTTAAAAAAGTTATAGATGGCTAGTACAAATTAATGGTTCTGACGGAAGGTAATGTTAAATGACTAGAAGCAGTTGGATGATTTAAAGGTGAGATGAAAGCTTGCTGTTCCTAGGACATAGGCAGTGTAACAATATATCTTCTGTATTGAAGAAAAAAAATCCTATTATCAGGCAATATTGTATTAGGGAATAGTAATTTCATGTCCTACTTTAAGTCCACTTTAGAAAGCAATCCTAATGATGACATAAACATTGCTAGCAGTCATGAAACTTGAGTTAGTACAATTTACTAGAAACACAGAGGTTATATTAAGACAAAGACATGTCTACAGTAGCACAAAACCAGCAAAATAGAGTACCTGAAAAATAAGATGCAATAACGTGATGCTGCCATATATGAATAAGCTGTGCAGAATGCTCCATCTACCAGTGGGACCCCATGTGCTGTAGTGATTATATTAATGTGAATTAGTGTGCCATGAAAAAGGGAACTGAGCTGGAGCTGATTACCTGGTCCCTCTCAGCAAGTTATTAGACTAATCATCCACCAACATATTTGAAAAATGTATTTCAAATGTGTAAGTAGATCAGTCAGTCTCACACTGTTAATGGGGCATCAAACTGAGCAAAAGGCTTATCAGTAATAATAACAGCAAACACTGAACATCCATTGGATTTTCTACCTGAGAACAATGCCCTCAGTTCATAACAGTGATAGGAAATGTATTGAGAAATCCACTTGCTTAACTTTTTTTTTTCTTACTTAACTTTCTATATTCAGTTACTTTGAATTACAGTCACCAACTAGCTTTGCACTGATGATTCTTAACTTTGGAAAGCCTAAATATCTCATAAGCAGAAGTGTACAGTTTGGATGACAGAAGCATAATTAAATTCATGAACATTTGCAGGCTTTCAGTAGAGATTTGAAGGTTGTCTTCAATATTTCTGTGTACTTGGCATCACTCTTGATATTTCTTTTATGATTAATTCCTCGTAACATCTCGAAATCCCCTACTTCTCATCTCTACTGTATTGTCTGAATGTATCACCTTAACTTAACCTTTGTTAAAATCCTTCTTCTCTAAACTTATAATGATACCTTGTGAGAGTTTTAATGTCAACCAACTTCCATGTTGCTGTAATAAAAATTCAAATAAAAAAGCTAACTCTAGGAGGACAATGCAAGGAAGTATTCTTGAACTTTGAGAAGCAGAGAAAGACAAACACTAATTATTTTCTTTCTTTCTAACTACCTTCTTAAGGACTTTCTCCTATTTCTAGCTCTTTTCATGTCAGTATTAAAAAACAAGCTACTCTTCAGCACTACTAGTGTTCCCCTTAAAGATACCAGACAGAACTGAATCTGTACTGTCCTCACAAAGCTCTATTTCTTTCTGGATTTAGTTTACGATATTTTCTCTTGGCTTTGAAAATCCTCTATTAATATTTCTTTTTCTCAGCTGTCTGTTCTTAAATTTGTCAACCGCTGATTTGCATTTGGCTTTTTTGTTATAATTTTGCCACTGTTTTCTGAGATTCTTCCTGCCTCAGTCCTGTCTATACAAACTGTAAATTATTGGGATTCTCCATGTATTATTAAATACAGATATTAATGGACTTTCTGATATTCATATTGGAATAAATCAAATTATTTATTAGCTTTTAATTCTTTTTAAAACTTGATAGATTCTGTCAGAATAAAATTAGAGTTATAACGAAAAGAGATCTCAAATCACAAGCTCTTCTCAATTTTCTCAATCTAGGCATTGGCTAAAACAACACTTTTTTCAGGTTAAAAGAACTCTTCTTGATACCTTCCTTGCAAGAAATATACTTTAGTCCTCTAACATAATGCTTGATAATTTTGTTAATTCCAAATAAGGCATTAAAAGCATAAAAACCACACGTCTGCAGCCAAAGCTTTACTTTCAACTGTGAAGAAGAAAATGGACAAATCAATTTAAAAACAGACACCCCACACACACACCTTTTTATATTTCGTATGCAGATTTGTAATCACAAAAATATTTCCTCTGGAACACTTAAAATCTCAAAATTAATACAAAAACTCTTTAGATTAAACTATGAGGTGACAATCTGAAAGTAACAAGGTATTCTGGAATTCTTTTCTCTCAATTTTACTATAACTAACCAAAGGAGCACCTATGACTGACGGTTAAAAGTTTTTCCACTGTGGAATGGAGTGGTGTGAATTTCAGAAATGGCTTGCTTTGATATCAGCACTATTATTGTTATTGGTTACTTTTAAAACAAAGCGTTTAAGAAATTCTGCAACAAGAAGTAATATTTGGTGACATTGCGGGGAGGGAAAAAGAAAAAACAAGCTTAATATTTCATTAAAATGTTTCAAAAAACAGAAAAGAAGTTTCATGTATGTTTGGAACAAACGTTAGACTTACGCTGTTTGCAGGCATCTGGCCGGGCATACTAAATATATACTTACTTTAAAAAGAAATGATGATATAAATTTATATAAATTGACAATGAGCTTAGCCATATTAACATACCCATGTTTGCTGCATCAACAGTTTGTGGTGTCTCCATTGACAATTTCTGAAGTGCCTGTTCACCATCTGTCTTCTCTGGTGAGCTGCTATGTCGAGCCTGATATTGGTTTTCATCTTCAGCAACAAATGAAATTATACCTAAACCAAATAGATAGCAGGTGTTATATTACATGAGCACTAGCTTTATGAAACAGACTGCCAGACCCGTACAAGTATTTCCTCAGTTCAAAACCAACAAAAAAAAAAGCTTCCACTCAAGATGTCAGCCATTGAATTATATTTTACCATAATAAAAAACAAACAAACAAACAAACAAAAAACCCCACATCTTAAGTCCAAGGAAATTTAGCATTTTTTTTCTCCCAAAAGGATTTTTTTTCTACTTTTTTTCTACTTACCAGATCTAAAGATTGGTAATAACAAATACACACAAACACACTATTCTAAGACTATATAATGTGATGGCCGATCACAGTATCTTTCTTTCCAGCACAACTGTCTATGCATTGTCTTGATTGCTTCTGTTATTATTTTAAATCACAATGTCTCATTTTACTGCTATAAGATAACAAATGGAATAGTTAAAATATTCTTGTGATACATTTTTGTATGGTAATCAAGTATTTAGAGAAGATAAAATACACAGAGATTATAAAACGGATTTTTACATCAGAGACAAAAATCTCTTATTAGAAATGTAGATTTTTATTTGATAATACAAAATTTCATAAAAAAATCTAGTATGTACTGTTCCTTTAAACAACACCAATATTATTCCAGAAACTTTTGTATACCAGCTTTAAATAATCAAGTTTTTTATCTTGCATTATATACCTCTAACTTAGAATTTTAAATTTACACAACGTCTTCAAAATACTATACAGCACTACTAATTTATCTAAACTACTGTCCCTCAATATTTCAGTAAATTCTGGAGAGTTCCAAAGCCAAACAAAATAGATCTTGCAGCTTCAATTCTTGACTTAGATGTATGATGAAAAACTAATTTGAGGAGGTACCTTGTTTTATGATATTGCACAGTAAGAAATTTTCCCATTCAAGATCATTAGAATATATGTGAAATGGTCTCCCAAAGGGAACTTATGCAACTGGATCTTATTAAGGGTTTGGAAAAATTATTCATAGTGCAATTTTTTAAATTTGAAACAGAGAATTAATACAGTTTTATGAGAGTCCCAAAACAATTTGATATGAAAATATCTAGATTAAATGGCATTTTTTTGTTTCTCCAGTTCTGAGTGGGATAGATGTGTGGTAACAGATCACATGGCATAGAGGACATGCTGTGCTCCTGGACTATGTGAATTTATTATCTTACTAGCAGGAATAGCTAAAGCTAAACAGCAAGGCTCACCTGGACCCTGGAAAAGGTAGCAGCAGTGACGAGGGAGAAACGGTACCACACTGGTCACAACAACTAGCTCAGGAAGCCATCATGATTTTAGCAGCCAGATCCAAGAACATTTTGTTTCATTTCATTATAAAATTTAATTTTTTTTTTTTTCCTTATACTCCTTGATTCTAATGACAACTGAGGGCTTACTTTATCAGTTGTCTGAATACCAGTGTGTGTCATAATACTGTATGGTGCATATGTGTGTGTGAGAGAAAGAGGGACAGTGTGGCTGTTCACAGTTTAAAAAACTTTTATTTCATCAGTAAGTAAGGGGATGGTAAAACAAAATAACTTTTTTGGCTCTGCACAAAATGTTCTCTCAAAAGTATCAAAATAATTGGCTGAAGAACACAGAATAATTAATTTTTACTTGCAGCAAACCTTGGAATGTCTGAAAAGTTCCAAAACTGTAAATTGCTAATACTCAAGAATATTTCAAGTGCTAGTGGGAGAACTATGGTAACTAAAAGCACTTGAATTGCTAAACCACTGTGCTGATAACCCGGCAATTGCACAATCAAAAAATCAGTGAAGAATTGCACTATAATTGCTGACACTCCATTTTCTTTCTTAATGGAAAACAGATCTCAAACATATAGAATTAATAACAATGAGGTTAAAATTTTTATCAATAAGGATGACTGGATTGATGGAATGTATTCGGGTCTCTGCAAGGCACTCAATTAAATCTGTCAAAGTACTTTAATAAGAAGTAATCAGCTTTACTGCAGATGGCATACATTTTTAAAATCAGTTTATCCACTAATCTTTAAATATTCATAAATTGTCTTTCATAATTTTCATGGCACGAAAGCGCTACTACTGGCTCAAAGCTATTTGAATTTTTTATTAGGGGGGAAAAAAAGTCATTGCTGGCAAGAACTGCAAATAACTAAAAAAAAAGTGTATTAATTTCAAGTCAAATACAGAATGCAGAATCTTTATCAGTGATGATACTTAGTGTGCATGACTTGATTCTTTAATTTAAGATTAAATGTTTTCCTAGGAAGTATAATATTGTCTAAGCAGAATGCCCTCCTCGCTTGGGAGAGAATAGCGCAATCCACTGATCACTACCGGAAATTCATAAAATCATAGAATGGTTAGAGTTGGAAGGGACCTTAAAGATCATCAAGTTCAACCCCCCTGCCATGGGCAGGGACACCTCCCACTAGAGCAGGTTGCTCAAAGCCCCATCCAGCCTGGCCTTGAACACTTCCAGGGATGAGGCATCAACAACTTCCCTGGGCAACCTGTTCCAGTGCCTCACCACCCTCNGAGCTTCTCATCCATGAGCACTCTCAAGTCCTTCTCCTCAGGGCTGCTTTCCAGCCATTCTCTGCCCAATCTCTGTTTATGTACCTGGGATTGCCACGTCCCAGGCGCAGGACCCTGCACTTGGCTTGGTTGAACTTCATGCCATTTGCATTAGCCCATCTCTCAAGCCTGTCCAGGTCCCTCTGGATGGCATCCCTTCCCTCCAGTGTGCCGACTGCACCACCGAGCTTGGTGTCATTGGCAAACTTGCTGAGGGTGCACTCTATCCCACTGTCCCTGTCTCTGACAAAGATGTTAAATAGTATTGGTCCCAGTACTGACCCTTGAGGGACACCACCTGCAACCAGCCACCACTTCAACATTAAAGAGGAATATTTAGAAGACACTTTATCAAAAACAAAGGAAATTGCTCTACTACTATTTCTTAGAAAATAGATTCTTGAAGAATTTTCTGTGGTGCCAGAACCTTGTGTGAGATGTTTATTAGCTATTATTTCTGTGTTAAAGCTGTCACACAGCTACAAACCAGCCAAAGCACATATTAGCGCTCTGCTGGAATGCTTTCAAATGGACTTTTGAAAACAACTGGGCCCATTTTCAGCTTAGCATTCCTAAGTTAGCAAGAAGGGAAGCAAAATAAATATAATTTTGCGGTTATATAATTTTGTAGTAGAAAAAGGACTTTGCAAGAAAAGGAAAAATGTGGACTATTTGTTCAGTACAACAATTTACATAGTAAAAGTCCTTTTGTGAGAATGTATTTTAATACGACAAAAACAGTACTAGAACACCAAGTCTACAAAGTTTTATACTTGCAAGTTAGGGAGTTCTGAACTTGAAATGACCCATCAGCACTACGACAGTATTCAGCTAGATATCTAAATAGTTGCTCTTGTTTCCCCATGGGATAAAATTTGTTCACGCTGTGGGCAGCTTTTGAGCTTTGCTCTTTATTAGAAATCATTCGATATGTTAGTCCCAATGATTATTTACTTCTCTCTAAACAAATTCACCAAACTGAATAAAGAGTACCTTTCTTTTGGGGTGTTTAATCTTTTACCTGTAGCACCTTGAACCTAGAAAGGACTAAGATTCCTGAGCCCAAATTAATTCCCACTTGAATCACCTACATCTAATCTGTGATCTTCAAGCACCAGACTGGCGGCTTAAAAACCCCTGCAAGTGCCAAAAAATCCTATATATCTCAGCTTTGACATTAAACTTTCACAGGAGCTAAAAATTCTGCTTTGGGGAACAAATATGACTTCCCAGCCTTGCGCAGTATGAAGCAGACAGAATTCCATTCTCCTTGAAGCCACAAAGTAAGCACTTCCTAACCGATGTTACCTTTAAATTAGACACCTGGTACTTAGGTTTATATCACACCTAACATCAGACAGCAAAATCAGCAGCTGCCTTTCAAACCTGTGACAGTGACTTTTCATCCTGCCACCTCCCTCTTTCCTACAGCAGCGGAATGATTAGAGAGCACATACAAATTTCTGTACATAACCAAAAAATGTTTCTGCTCCAGAGGAAGAATGAATGTGATTTCCTAAGGTTAGTGATTAAAGCAAGCACTGAGCCAGGGGGTGGATGGTAGAGAACTGGACCCTGTCTGTTTTCAAAGGATAACTTCAGCCTTCTATCAAGTTATTTTAAAGCATAAAATAAATGAACTATTTTCTGGGAAAATAAGCACTCGTGGCCTCAAAACCTTTGAATCAATAACTCATCTGTCAGGTTAGAGAGACTTACTGTTCTGTCTGTTTCTCACTCAGTGAACATGTAATACTTCCAAATATAATGGAAGCCATTGTAATAGAAGTTAGGGGAATGACAGAATATAGCAGATGTTCATCTGAACATGCCATCTCTGCCCCTTTGAAGGCATGGCTTTTACCATCTGGTATTAATTTGCTGTATTGTAGATCCCTTGGAACCTCTTCTACTGAAACTTTTACGATGTGTAAAGGAATTGGGGATTTTCTAAGCCAAAAGATAATATTTCTAAATCTTTAAAGCCTGAAGAAAAAAGGTATAAGTTAAAATACAGTACATCCTCAATATTTCCTGATGGTCACAAGTTTCATTGAAATCTGACTCCTATGCAAAGAAAGTGAATTTTTTTGCAGGGTTACAAACTTAGCAAGAAAGCACTGAAGTTGTCCTGTGGCCCGAGGACAAGCTCTGTTACGAAGCTGATTTTCACAAATCCTCTGTGAAATGAGATGGCATTATTACTTACATTTTATACACCAGACGCTAAAACCAAAATGGCCAAAAGAGCAAACTAGTTTGGCATCCTCAGGGACAAGACTTAATAGCTTTTTAATGTTGAGAAAACAGCTGTCATTAATCTCAATCGTCTAAGAAGGCAGCAGAATCAAGTGCTCGCAGTTAGAAACCCACAAAATCAAAACCCTGCACTAAGCATTTTGAATTAAAATATTTATCTAATATAAGGAATCCTTTTGTTTAAGAAGTTGTTTGAATCTAGGTTTCCTGAGCACTATACAGTGACTTTAAGACAATCCTTTCTGTTCCCATATCTCCCTTCCAAACGCACTCTCATACCTTGCTTTGCTGAGAGTAATTACAACAGCTACTCTACAACGAAGAAAAAGACTGATTATACGTCTCATTCCCATAGTTGCACTTTTAAAGTAGAGTAAAGAATAAATATCACAGAATTGTATAATTATTACTAAGCATTTGAAAATTATGAAATTTGAATTATTAAAATAATATTCATTGAAAAAAAATCCACAAAAAATATTTTCAGGACTAAACATTAAATATGACAAGTTGATGTTAGTTAAGACAAGAAAAAGTCTTGCTATTGTATCTTAAGAATACTAGTATAAACATGGCGTGACACAAATTATTTGCAATTAATGCCTCTACACATCTCAAAGAACAAAACAGGTTCACTGTATTCTCTATGCACTCTTGCTTGGTGGTGAACAAACTGAACTTTAATCAAGGGAAAGAATCACATTCTGGTCTCTGCCTTTGAATTTTCTAGTCTAGCAGGGCTAAAATACAGCTATTCAACAGGTTTTAGAAAATTAAATTTAGAAACAAGAAATTGGTGATAATTCAAAATCGTTAATTCCTATTGAGTCAGTTTTCATGGGACCAAGTACATGCATAAATTTGCACATATGCTGGCATTTTTGAAGGACCTGACCACATTTTTTAGCAGTGATATAGCTTTACAGATAATAATATGAGCCAGCAAGAAAACTAGTATCACCAGTAATTATAGTCTTACTTCCAGAAAAAAAGGATATGATGGGCAGAAATATTAAGTGTAAAGTGCATTACATGTAAACAGATTTTATTTGCTAATTTATACGGGTTTTATTTATCTGTGTTCTACACTGTACCTTGAAAGATTCCTCGTCTCCATGGAGATATACTCAAAGTGTAAGTGTCTTTGTCATCTGGTTCTACTGTAATAACAGG
Source organism: Thinocorus orbignyianus (assembly GCA_013400375.1). Classification (NCBI taxonomy): domain Eukaryota; kingdom Metazoa; phylum Chordata; class Aves; order Ciconiiformes; family Thinocoridae; genus Thinocorus; species Thinocorus orbignyianus. The sequence continues at coordinate 1,278,757 of VXBW01008083.1, read as the reverse complement.
TGCACCACTCACCATTGAAAGATCTGAATACACCTGGTGAAGAGAATTCACAAAGAGGAAAGATCATCAAAAGCAAGTTACTGTGGCAAGAACTCTATAGACACAATATCCATTCTTCTTTGAAAAGAGGAGTATGATACAAAGTAAGCTATTTGTAAATCCAAGCCCATGAAAAGAATACATACTGCAAAAGTAGTGCTGGCATATGCAGATCATATCAAGCACAAATTTTCAAGTCATTGCTCAATGTGAGCAGAATTATCTCGCTTAGACCACAGAACTACTTACATATGTGTAGAGTTGCACAGTCAGGCCCTTAATATTTCACATACATTTTCGTTAGAAGTGTAACAATGGCGTTTGACAGTAGTGATCCATCTAACTATACAGAGCAAACTAAAATCTGAAGTGTTATTTCAACATCAATTGTTATACCTCAAGTGATATTAAATCATGCTCTTTGTTATGTCATATTTTTTAAATGACACATACGTGATGGCATACACAGTAGCTATTTGGACAATGAAAAGATCAATACAATTTTCATATGCTGAATTTTAGATTTTGTAAACTATAAAACTGATTGCAGGAATATAGGCTGAGAGTATTTTTAATTGCATCTCATTTCTTTGTTGCTTGTATAAATTTGCTACAGACAAACTCTATGATCAGCTGCTCATAGAAGAGATGTTCAAGTCTGAGGCTCCTGCTTAGTTCACTGGTTGTGCAGAACCCCAGCAGGTGGACTGCACGAAAGGTTCTGCTCAACCCACCCCTCCTCTTTCATCACCTCTGCCATTGTTGCTGAATGATGGTATTATTTTAAATTGCAAATTATGCAATGAACACCTTACTACAGGTGATGATTTTCAACTGAGGCATGGAGTCCTCTTAAAGAATTTCAGGAAGTATAGAATGTCATGTAGTACAGCAGCATACTGTAATTTCTTACTACATTAAATAATAAAATTGTCTAGCTTCACTGTGTTAGTGAAATCTCAAGTTAAAGGAAAGGCTTGATTTTTTTTCCCAGTTCATTTATTCATCATTTCATTAAAGACTACAGCTATCCCGTCAAGCATCCAAGCAGAGACTTGGATTCCAAAAGACCTCTTTTGCAACTGTAAAAGCTAAAAGCATTAGACGTATAGATCATTTTCTTCCTCCCCAGAGTTACCTTTTATTTTGTTAAGTGAACAATTTTTTTCCATATTTTTTGTAGGGGGAAGGGGGGCAGGTGGGAAGCAATTCTAAGATCATCTTGTCTTCTGTTACAGCCAATAATTACCTATAATGTCTGTCCTCTCTGGGTTACTTACATTAATAAAATTCTTTTTTCAAGCCCAAGTCTGGAACTTCTATCCCAAGTAAGAGAGAAAAAAGCTTGCAAGGCAACAATCTTACCCTTCCCCAGTAATATCTAGCTTGAAATGTAGATTTACAAGTCCAACAACCAAAAACAACAGGAAAAGAGACTAATTGTCAAGAAAAAGCAGGGCAAAAATAGAATGATGGATATCTTTGTTGAAGAGGCACTTGGAAAAATAATTGGGAATAAGCCAACCAACTAACATAACAGCAAAGAGAAAGCATAGGAAAAAAAAGGTTTGTTGCACATTAAGAATAGAGAAGATTTATTTCATACAAGATAAAAAAATAGATCAGGTGTCATCGTACATTTATGGAGGCTCACAACAAAGTTAGTAATGCATATGAAAGTAAAGGCTAAGTACCTGAAAAAAGAGATAGAATAAGAGAAATGACAGCAAATGAATAGGGATAAAAGTAAGATTAATTAAAGTGAGATTTTTTTATTTTTTTAAGAAAAAAGTAACACAGAAAATATGCAAAAGTAGGATACATGTGATTAATTTAAATTGGATAAAACACAGGAAAATAAATAGGGTTATAAAATTTCTTACCAGACATACCAGACTACTCTCTAGAAAAAAATCTAAAGTAAAAGGAACATTACTGGTATAGTTGCCTACAAACATGAAACAAATATGGACTGGTGATGAATAAATATGGACTGGAAGTTTGATGATATTCCATCATTCAAGAGAAGTTTTGGATACCTTTCCAAACAGAGTAGTGGGTTAACAGAAGCTAAATGATTTTAAAATGTTGTTGTTAACCTTAAGGAAGTGACTGTATAGCCAAACAGGAAAAACTGACTGAACTCTGCCACTTTTCCAAAATTAGGCAATTTTCCACAGATATATATGAAATCTAATTCATGTTGATCCCACCATGTGCCACCAGAAAGGCACTTATAGCAACACTTTTTAACTATGTAACTAAGAGTTTAGAGCACTGGCCAAATCTGTAGATTTTAGAACAAACCCTTTAGTCCTAATCCACTCAGACCAAAGAGATTAAATAAACATCCATAGAGAAAAGTATGTCTTACTATTTTACTACTGGCCTGTTTATGTGATTTTCCATTGCTTTTGCTGGCTTTATTAGAGTTCTCATGCCAAGTGCCCACTCTCTCCAGTTAGATAGAGAACCCAGATGGCTGTCTAAAACTCAGGATTTCAATGCAAGAAGTATCTAAAAGAAAGCAACCAGCAACTCAGAACTTTGTCACCTCTTTTATCCCTATTTATGAAGGCTTCCAAAGGTACTGAAGGAGTTGTTCTTTCATGGTATGAATTGAATCACCTAAATCCTCTGAATCTCTTTATTTTTGTCCAAAGGATTTCCCAGGGCTAGAAATAACTTTGCTTTTAACAATCTAGAATCATATGCATGAGCCTGCGTGCAAAGTTTTATTAAGCATTATGTGCATATCTGACAAGTATAAAAATTATACTGTTTATATTGATTTGAAAACTCAATTTACTTTTAAGGTGTTTTGTTCTGTTTTGTTTTCCTTCCACCACCATGACTTTAATCCTTAATGAAAGCAAAGATTGATCTTTACATACCTTCTGAAAAAATCATGCTGGAATGATAGATCTGCAGCTTTCTGATTTCTCTTCTGACTACTTCAAAATAACTGAAGTACATGTTTTGAAAAAATCTACAGTAGAGCATTTAATTTGGTTCTTTTAAATTCTCCCATTTTCATGAAAACTTCTATAAGATAGGTACTAGACACCAGAGGCTAGTTGCCCTCCTCCTATCCTCTCCAGCAAGGTCATAAACAGCTTTTCTTAGCTCTGCAAGGTGTTACGGAGATCGTAAGACTGCTTTAAGTCATGCAAGCCAAGCCAAAAAATTGGAATTATTTTTTGCTCTGTTTTCAAAAAACACAAAAAAAAAATTAAAATACAAATTTGCACATCTTATGTGACAAACTGCCCAATGAATCCAGAAATAAAACATCTGTCAGCAGTTCTGTATTTAACTTCTTTTCTAGATACACACATAACTTCATTAATACTATTTATGTTGTAAAGCAATTAGTACTAAAAAAGAGATTAGGAAACATCGGTATGAAAAGCAACTGACTACTAAAAGCTTCTCTTCTGATCTGGACTTTCAGCTGAGCAACCTTAAATTCAAACGCTTGTTTCTGTATTAATTTAAGCATTAATATAACCTGATGCTGAATCAGCTCACCTACACCGCTATCTAAACCTCTGTGCCAAAATACAGTCATAGTTCTGTTATAATTTTGCCAGATTCCCAAGTCCAAATATGCAGCAACTCCCCACCACCACACATACATTGCTTTTGGATCATTTTCCCCGTTGACTTTCCCTGACTGACTATCCTACTCATGCTGTCATTACCACTACTTCCTGTTTAATTGCTATATACTGAACTGCGTTTCCAGAATGAGACTTGATAAAAATGTCTTCTTAAGAAATATATATGACATTTTGGAAGAATACGCTTCTCGTTAATACTATTTCACATAAAATGGGAAATAATGCAACAAATAAATTGTAAATAATTATTATTAATTTTTTTTTTAATTTGAAATATTATTAAGTACTTTAAAAGAATGCATATGCCTAAGTTCCATCAAACCCTTTAATTATGAAAATGCAAGAAAAAAGGAGTTTGATAGACTGTTAAGATGTCTCCAGTACTACTTCTTCAGATCTCACAAAAAAATAAAATTAGTTTTCCTGTTTTGCAATGTAAAATTGTGCTGATAGCCAATAAAATACCTTAGTACTACTCACACTAAAAAAAAAAAAAAACAAAAAACAAAAAAAAACACCACCTTATAAAGGACTAACATAATAAGCTGAAATGGAACAGAACTTCAATAAAATTTCTGTATTAAAGGCTGGCTCAACATAACATTATCAGTCCTTCAAATTCCTAAGAAAATTAGATGCTTTATTTTCATAGGTTTGGTTAGAAGGACGATGTGTGACATAATTAAGAAACAGCAAAGCTGTTCAAGTTGCCATAATATTTATCAGGCACTCACTAGAATTAATTCAGTGAAGAAAAGCTGGCTTTTAGTATCCACAAGTTTCCCCAAACCCACACACTCTATGAGTTGTCTATCACTCAGAAAATAACAATCATAGAATACCACAATAAAACCAAATGTAAGTTATTATTAAGGTTATTATTGTGACCCTGCAGAAAACTTGCTCAAATCAATCCATCTCCAGGGATTTAATTTTTAAATTAAATTAGTATTCTCCATTATCATACACCTGAAGTTATCACTTACACACAGCCAGAAAGTATAAATGCAGCAGATTTGTAAAATGCTACAATTTTAATCTAATTCATCAGTCACAAATTTGAAAACTCATTCTGCAGAACTTTAATAGGACTATTTAAGATGAATAGAAATGGAAAGTCAATCTTCAAAAAAAAACCCAACCCTTTTTTCCAATTGAATAACTAAAGAAGCATAACGGCAAAAATATCTGCTGACACTTCAAACCAAAGTGGTAAACAGAGGTTCCAGGACTTAGTCAAATATACTTAAATTCCACTACCTCTTTGTATAATGAAGCTAGACAGTAATATGCTCAATGTTTCCATTTGAAAATTGTTTCTCAGATTTATTTAACAATATTGACAGTGTCTACTTATTAAAAACATAGTGCTCCTTGACGCTAGGTCAGAACTGGGTCTGACAGTCACTGATCAAGCTAATAACCAGATTTTTTTTATACCATAAAGAATGACACGTTTCAAAAGAAGTCCCTATTACTTTCCCTCATGCTCCTTCCAATGCATACATTGCAAGTTCCTGAATTACTAGGAATTCATTTAGTTCTCGCAATCACTTTTATTTTGCCACTATTGTGTTAAAACACTGAAATAAAACATCTTTATACTCCCCAAATAATTCCTTTCTATTCAGATGCAATCTGGAGTTCTACATAATGAAAAGTGTAGTATAATCCAGATTCATAACTCAGCCAGGTCACCTGTCAACACCTCTAACCTACCTCAAGAAACAACTCAGACAGAAGACTTTACTACACCCTTACTTGATCAACCAGTTTCATAAGTAGTAATCACAAAAAACCAAACCTGCCACCAAACAGTTATTCTTAACTTATTCTAACTATTATTTTAAACTTGATGAAGGTATAGGACCTTCAGCAGTTAGGTTATCAGAGTTGTATGGAATTTATTTTCAGGAAGTCTCACAAAAATTATTAATCAAGACTCTAGAATGAACAGGAAAGCCCTCATTAAAGGTTTACAGTACATAGTTTTACTATTTTGAGACATTTGTTGTGAATACTCAACCTTCATTTCATTCTTTCATTGACATTGTAAAGATCTAAAATGGATAGAGAATAGAGAGAGAAATACACTGGATATTTGCAGATTTTGATTATGCATTTATTCTACAATACTTTTGGAAATTACTAACAGTTTATATAACCTAATACCTGAAAGGTAATTTAACTGAGCCTTCAGATTCCAGTAGCGAGTTTACTTTAATGACATCTATTTTGAACAGCACTAAGAAAAACAGTTCGGCAGTTTTATATTTTTACTGCAAAATCAAGCCTTGAAAGAATTAGGCACCATGATAGCTAAAGTTATTATCAAAGGTGTCATTAGAAGCAGCCATCAACACACCAGATAATTATTTATATCCAGCAGACTGAGCTTTATATAAAAATCAAAAGAAAATGGTATAAAAATTTTTGTCATGAGACTGACGGATTGGATTTTAAAGAAATACTTTACATTTCCTACCTCTGTAGGATGATTTGAATCTAATTTTACAGCCACTAAAATCCACTTACACTGCAGTCACTAACCTCATATTAATTCAGCATCAGCAAAGGATGTGGTCTCTGGCTGATGTTATATGTGCACAAATTCTTTATGAATTCTGTTATAACATTTTTTCAGGCCCACAAATAAGTTTATCACAGGAAAGACTATTTGCTGTAATATCCCCTAGAACCAGTCATGAAGAGCTAAGTGGCAGTATTTCCCTAAGTTTTACACATCAATCAGTAGAAAATAGGTTATAAAACATTCACATTTTTCAAGGAATTTATGGAAATTATCTTTCATGGAAAGCTTTGTAGGCACTGAAAGTCTTTTGCTTAGCATTTTAAAAGGTAGACTGATGGACACAAGCACATGACTTCTGCTGAGTTCCCAAGGTACTTCTTCCCTCCTCAGCTCTCTTAATACATATTAGTGGTTGTACAGACAAGCAAACCACACATGCAGAAATTATTGCTGCTTCAGACATGGACACTCTATATATGTTTGACATTGGAAGAGCATTGATCAGAGGGAAGAGGGCTTTCTTAATGGAAAAAATGAGAGAATTATTTCCCTCTTCCACCTCCCAGACTTAACTTTCATTTTCAGCAGTCATTTTTGTAGTTGTACTCTTATTTTGGTTGAAACTATTAGATACATACCGTGAATATTGAGAAACAGAGCAGCATATATACAATGTAATAATTTTCTATGAAATGAGATTTTACTAACTTTATAGTTTAATATATTCAGTTATTAAAACAGAACAGTGAAGCTGAATTTACACCTTAGAGGCAAAATTACCCAAGTATTAATTCAGCTAAATTACTTATTGCTAAGTAATCATTTAAATTGCTTATAGACATGCCTGTAAGTCATTATGTTTGTCTGCTACTGGCATATCTTATACCACTCCTGATATAGGCCGAGCTTCATTAGTTCAGTCAACTAAATACTTATGTTTTTTTAAAAATATCATGTATGTCCCCATTTATTTATGAGAAGTTACCTTGTACAGTGAATACACACCATCAGTGGAGAATGTATGGGGCAAACCAACCAACCAACTCAATAATGAAGACATTCACTAGCTAACGAAATTACAAAAGATCCCATGAAAAACACTTCTAAAACTCTTGCTTTTTTGGTTATCTCAGTTCTGTCTCCACCAAAGCTGACAAGATTTCCTCTGCCTAATCATCAATTTAGCTATAGGACAATATGGTAACATGGCAAAGATTCTGGATTAAAAAGCAGGAGGAGTTATTGGACTGTCAACAGCTGCCTCCAAGGCAAGCACTGACAAAGACAAAATCACAGTCTGTTGTGTTCTGCTTCACAACAGACTATCCAGAAATTACAGTAATCAGGCAGCATAGAATGAACAACAACAACAAAATCAGTATAACTTCTTTTTCCTGATGCCCTTTGTGCTGTACACTTCTGGGTAAATAAAGTTTATTTTGGATTTCCAACAAGTTTGTTGCTCAGAGTCCCCTCTTTGAGAAGGCTTTCCCCTTTCTTTTCTTAAAAAAAAAAAAAAANCTCTCCCCTTTTTTTTTAAAAAAAAAAAAAAAAAAAAAAAAAAAAAAAAAAAAAAAACCTGCCACAGAACCAACTTGGTAGGGGAAAAAACACCTGAAAAACAGATTTTGGTACCCAGAGGACACCTTTAAGGAGGCAAAAGTTCAATCAGACCCAGCTCACCCTGGAATAGTCACAGCCACTGTAAATTCACTTAACACAAAGTTTCTGAAAAAGACACACAATGAATAATTTTAATGCATTCATATTGAAGTTTGATATTTCAGTGTCTTTCACTTTCATTGGTGCAAAAAATATGGAGTTCACAAGAAATGGGAAAGCAGAGGAATTAGTTCTGCTGTCAACTTCCAAGAAATTCACTTATTTCAGAGTTAAAAGTGCAAATGTATTATAAATGCAAATGCACTTCCATCTAACAAGCTAAGATTGTTGAAAAGTGTCAAAGCTGGTGATGCCCAAAAAACGCAGTTTCTACTTTGTTTGGGGCTTTTAATGAGTCAAAACATAGGAACATGAAGTTGGATCTTTTTATGCTGTACAAAGTCTATTAACTGTAAATCTTCCAGTAACAGTGAAAAATCAGAGACTAGAAAGAGTTTAAGGGAAAAATTCACATTGTCATAAATTCCCATCAACCAGTAGAAAAGTGCTGCTGGTATATACATTATCTCTATAAAATAAGGTAAGGCCACCCTCTACCAATATTTGCCTTTTTGAGTAAAGCAGCATTTGGTGCTACTGATAACAAGGCTGAGAACAAAGGACCACTCATTTCACAAGTCTGTACTAGTTAATTACTCAGATTTTATCTTCTAGAATTTAAATTCTCCCCTTCTCCCTCCTTCCGCCCTGAAATAAAAACTACCAGAAAGAATCCCAACACCTAAACCTCTTCAAAGACATATATTTACACATCCTCATAATTTTTACAGCACTCCTGCCTTGTTCTCACAGATTGAGTCCTCCTAGTGACTACTATAGAGCCACAGTATATAGATGCTATCTACTATAGATTTAAACACCGTAACAGAATTACAAAGATGTTTTTTATTGAGCAAGGTCCAAGATGGTTTTGTTCAGGAAACTTCTCTCAGCTGAGAAGAAAAGCAGAAGTCACCTCTTTTACCCTAAAGTACATTCTGCCTCTGCTGACATATGACGTGGTCCTATACATGGATAAGGAAGACAAGGAATACTACTGAAATACTTGGATCACTTTCAAAGTAAACACACAGATAAGATAATCGGTAGCAAAACAATGCACTTACAAGAACACAATTGTGTTTTTAAATTGGAAAATGTGTTTGTGTAAATACAATTATAAAACATATTTAACTAAAATAGTGAAAATTACTAAGAATTATATTTAAGCAGGGAAATTAACAAAAGTGTATTTTCTAAGAATTTATAGCTTATGTCCCTCCATCAAAATCACAACTACTTCAGCACCTCCTACTCCATCTCCCCAGTGACTTGGTGCCCTTCAACAACTCCAGTTTGTTATTTTGACTACATTTTCTTTCCCATTAGGAAACACACAAAGTATTCCCAACTTCCTCCAATATCCCTGAAAAAACAGCTGGACAAAAGACAGCAATTGCTATAATTTGTTCCAAGAAATGTAAGCACTAACTGGTCAGGTCATTAGGCCATAAGGAACAGATATAAAGTGGGCTCATGCTGCAACAGTTCCCTTAGTAGGATAATAATTTATGTCTTTTTTCTGCAATATTCCAGTGCTTTATGAAGATTTTAGGAACCTTGTATTCTCAAGCTCCTTCTGTGTTTTCAAAACCAGATCCTGTTTTCAAGCTAGTGGAGAAGGAAGGGAGGACAGGCTAGCGAAGAAACAGAGAGCCATCATAGAACGTGTTGTTCCCTTAGGAACTAGACTAAAAATTGAATTATTTTTTTCCATAGAACATAAATAAATTCATAAATTATCTCAAAGATTTCTAGACTATAAATATATCAATATACTACAAAGTATACTTAGACATAATTTCTCATGGATACATGAATTTTAATAGTCTATATGTAATTACAATATTATTTGCTAATGGAATACGTATTTCATAGGCACTTGGATAGAAAAACAGTAGTCACATTATTGCAAAGTTTACCTTGTATGTTAACTTGTATTTAGTATAATTGGGTACCCATAAAATTTTTTGAGTGACATTTCTCACTTCACAATCTATCACAATATTGTCCTGTGCCAGAGGTTTCTTCCCTATTCCCTTAAGACTAAAGATGTTTTCAGTGCCAGCTGTATCATTTCGCAGAATAAGCCTCCCCTATAACAAAGAGAGAAGAAAAGAAAAAGTTTCAGCACTGCAAAAGTCCCCTTTGGCTTTCAAATTAACTCCTTTAGTCTATTAGTCTTAAATCCAGGCGACAAAGCACGCTTACATATTGACTTTTCTAGTTGTTAGGTAAACTATGCTATTAAATAGAGAAGAAAAGTAAAGAAACAAAAGCTTTTATTTGACCTGCAGTCAGAATCTCTCAATTAGTATACAGGCAAAAATACATAAGTTGCTTCCTGCTAAAGGTGTCACAACCTTTGTTACACTCCTCACTTTTGCACTCAGAATAGCGATTACTCGGGTGGCAAAAGCAACTTCTAAGTAGTGGCTTAATTTGTAACAGAAAATATTTTATGAAAAAAAACAACCTATCACATAAATTAATTTGTGATGTATGAGTGCAATGAGGAAAACTCAATGTTAACACTTTATTACTCGGGCAATTAAATACTTTTTAATATTTGTATTAAAATTCAGGCTAACACAACATATATTTTTATGATCAAAATTCAGAATCACTTCAGAGTAACTGGTTGCTTCATTAAAATGGAGGGTTTGATAGAAGAGCAAATAAAGTAAGAGATAACAAAGGGTGGTGGTCAAATCTTTCACGCCTAATCCTAAACTTTGCTAAGTTAGTTTCTCTGGTTTTTTACTTCAGCTCATAGGCAATCTTTCAATTTTTTTGACTCTCAAGCAGATGCCTACTGTAACTGCTTAAGTAACTGCTTAAGCACTTTCATAATTGGACACTAAAGGAAATTTTATTGACAGAAGCATCCTTTTCAAATGTTGAAACTGATTTCCCTCTTACCGTTGTTACACACTGAGCAAGAGGCCTGAACATCAGAGGATAGAGAGCTGTTTCACCGAGACCCACATTTATTAGAGGAGGGCCATAAAAACCCTCTCCTTCCAAAATTGCTTCAAGTTGCCAATTCTGGCTGGACATGTTGCTCTGAAATCAAAGTAAAGATGTAAATTAGATAATGCATTTGAAGCGTTTAGCATGCATTTCAGCTTTTACTTGCAGCTATCAAAACAGAGCACCACAGTCATTTTCCTTAAGTAGTGGCTCAGAGCACCTTTGGGGAGAATGAAATAGTGTATCTCAAAAATTAATTAACCTAATAATAAACTCCTCATTTCTGGCAGCCAGACATTCCAATTGCAATACTACCAGTAGCAATACTGTCAGCAGGAATACCTGTTGGAAGAATATGTACATGATATAGCTAATGGTCAAGATGCAATTTGTAAGTAACATTATAGACATTTAGAAGTATCTTTATGGTGCTGCTTAATGCTTGCCAAAATTCTGTCACTTTTTCATCTGCAGAAAATCTTAGTGTCCCTCTCTGAAGTGCCAATGAGCTCATTTGGCTAATGACTATATTATAAAATGGAACAATTACATTCATCTCATGCTAGTGAGAATTACAGGAACTTCCAATGCTCAGCCTTAACTCTGAAATGAAAAAAAAAAAACAATCACAGGTTTTAGATTCAGGTGTGTTCTTATTCCGGTTCTGTCAGTACTTCATTATGTGGCTTTAAGCAAATCACTCTTTATTTGCTCCATTTATACAGTGCCCCATGTACCACACAGATGTTATTACGGTTAGTTTGCTAGTGTCTGTAAAAACTGTTTCGAACACTAATTATTAGGTTTAAAAAACTAAGTTTAACAGATTGAACAACCCCATTCCTCGATAAGCATCTATCTTCTTACACAGAGTATTTTGAAGATCAGTAATTCAAATGACAAATGTAACAGTGCTAACTAGCAATATAAAAGTATGGAAAACTTCCTGGTAGATGTAGAAACTCCAGATAGAATTAATGTAGACAGAACTGCAAAGTATCTAACTTCATAGCAGAGTAACACACATTTATTATAATAAATCATGTGAAATAAATAACGTGCAATCATAAAATTAAGCTTAAGATGTAAAACACATTTTTACATTTGTTTGTTCATTAATATTTAGAATCGACTTTATGACCACGTGTGTGCATTTCATAGAAAGGAACAGATTGAGATACATATTCCCTCTCTCACAGATGCACACAGCGAAAGTATATGCTTCAACTGAGGTGCTTTTTATTTCCTTACTAAGAAAACAAGCAGGACTTCAAAGTATAAAAGCATGACTCATACAAGAAATTTAAAAGCATATACTTAGGAACTCAGAAGTGGGGGAAAAAATCCAAAATAATAAAACCAGTCTCTTTAGAAACTCTGTTTAAACAAGGTGGAAAAAAAACCTTTACGTTTCTGTGTTACATAACAGCTCTTTTTCAGCTAATGTAACATTCAATAAATCAATGGTTAATAAATAATATATTAATACATTAAAATTTATGCATAAGAATATATTATTTTATTTTCTTCACTTTTTTTTTTATTTTCTTCACTTTTTTTTTTTTTTCCTTTCTTATTTAACTAGTTCCTTGTCTACTTTGAGTATTTCACAGAGCATCCACAATATGGTCTTTCTCCAGCTATTAGGTATCCTTGTTTGAACCTTACCTCACTCTTTTGCCTACAAAATCTCAGAATTTTTCCATTAATTAACTCACTAGTATTTTCAGTTTTTCTAACATGAAAAGTTTACATCAAGTACACAGACAAAACCATAGTTCAAATCTCAGGAAATATTTCACCATTCTTATCTCTTAAAGAATCTTTACCTTTTCTCTCAGAGCTTAAGCTCTCTCTTTATAATTCTTTTTTATTATTTTTTTTTATTTATTTTAAATTGGAAAAGTTCTCTAGATTTTGAGAAAAAAATTCTGAGGGACTCCAGCCTACACTTCATCTTCACTCCCTGATCTCACTTCTCATGTGTCAAAGGTTCCATATCCAAAAAAGATAAGATAAAACTACAGATGACATACTGCCTATGCTTGCCATATTTTCCAAATTGTATGTAACCTAGTTCTTCTTTTTTACTCCTCAACATCTCTCCTTTTTTACAGAAACAATACATTTGTTCCCTAGATTAAACAATTCCTTTTTTCACTTTCAGTGTGATAATATTATTAACTAACAGACGAACAACTGTCAGGACAGAAATGAAACATTAGAAATAAGACCAAACTAATAATTTACTTTAAAAATTGCCAGAAATTATTTTTCCCAATAAGATTTATCTTATGTCCAATATGGACACTAAGTAATAATACTTAAGTCGGTGTAACTGTTTTGATCCAGAGTCCAGATTTCAAAAATTCGTTTAGTTAGTTTAGTTCCTACTAATAGAGTGAACTTACTATTGGAATATCCTGAACCACTGCCTGGTAAGCTGGAGTTAGAAATTCAAGCTCTGCTTCAGCATGCTCTGTGTTCACAACACATTCAATCTCGTAAACACGAACATCACAGGAGGACTTCAGAAGAATCTGACAGTGGTAGCAACCAGCATACCGAGGAATGAATTTTATAGGAAGCTCAACTGCATCACTNAAAAAAAAAACAACAAACAAAAGCAACACAACAAAAAATTGCAATGTTGTAAAGCTTTTCAGAAACATTGAATTCACAGGTAGAATCTGGAGAGAGTTTCAGTAAACTGCAGGAGGATCTCCCCAGCAGTACATGCAAAAATTTAAAACAAACATTAGAAGTTTAGGACTATTATATAAGAATAGCCAGAGCAATTTTTTTTTTTTTAAGTGCATGTAACCATGTAAACACATTTTTTAATTGTTTTTAGCACAGAGAAATATTTCAAAAGATGTATTAAATGTAGTAGAAATTTTTGTAAATATCAAAAAAGTATAGCAGTTACTATACTTTTGTCAACAGTTACCACAAGAGATACCAGAGACAATACAGTATATTTGACTAATAGAAGCCCCAACAGTGACTGGAGTTCTGTTAAATTTAGTAGTTTTCATGAAAGGTACTCATTAGTATTTTCCTTTGCCTTATTTTGGGTTGAAAGTCTAAGTTTGCCAAAACACATGGGGGGTCCAAGTTGGAACAGAATCATTAAAAGTCCCACTTGCCCGATCCACAGCAAGTGGGAAAAGCTCTAGAGTAATCTCTAGAGTAAGGAATTAGCCAAAACAAACAAACAAAAAAATGCTGTCCATCTTTGGATATGGTCAGGTCTAACAATTCAGCTGCAAAGACTTCCTCCTCTGCTCTTGCTTACAGAAAGGATTAGATTCTTTCACAGTATTTTAAGCCTTTCAATAGCCCTTGTAGGACACTTTCCAAAGGAGGAGATAGATACACATAAGGAATTCCAGTGACTGGCCATATAGAGCCCAACTCTTAAGAATGTCTAAGAAACCTTAAAAATTACATGAAGATAGAAACTGTAAAAATTTCACTGCAGTTTTACATGTAACAAAGACTATTTATTTTCACTGTTTTCCAAGGTTAGAAACCAACATCTAAAGTTGGAAAAGATAATGAGGAAGGTCAGAGACAATGTAACAACATTACTGATAAAACTGAAAAAAAAAAATTGCTTCTCCCTGAGGGGGAATACCTGACAAATTCTTGTAGAATTTCCCTTCTTCCATAATTTGGGTCATTTTCTGATTATATGTATGACAACTGGACTCTAATTATTCTAATATCTTCAATGACAACTACTGAATTTTGAAAGTGCAATCAATCCTCATTTGCGATGTTGCTCATTCTAGTTCACTAAGTGGTGCTTCTCATGTATTCAGTTCTCACCTCTCTGCAAATGAACAGCAAATTGAAGCTTTCTTGTTGCCTTATGTCATCACTACTTCAGTTTTTCAGAAAAATAGCTCAAGTTCAAGAGGCAAATCATACAGAATGACACTATTAATCTTTCAACATTACTAGGCTATCAAAAAGATTATAAATTGCACCTCAGATGTAACCCTCTCTGAAATAAATTAGTTTGTTCTCTTTTAAAGACAAGATTAATAGCCTGGTAATTTTTGAATTATTACTCATTTTTCTATTTTGTCACTAAGTTATTATCCCCATGGGCTATCTTCCACAAAACTGACCTGAGTTTGTCACTTATGCATGGAATGAAACTGTCCTCTCCATTCTTCAGATCATTAGTACAGTCCCTAATTTCCTCTGTCTACAAGAATTCTTTTAGGAAGTTGAAACAAAATAGTTATTTAAAATTTAAAGTACACATTTTAAATATTTGAATCTCAAGATGAAGTAGTTGTTTACAACATGTATCTGAAGAAAGATAATAAAGTGTATTGGGAGATCCAAAACATTTCTGCATGAGTTTTACTTTCTTGTACTAAGTGGAAATTGTACTTGCTCGTAATTAGGGGTTATCTTGCAACTGAGTTAGACCCATCTTTGAAATGCACACTTTCAAATAGAAATACCTCCTATAGAAAAATTCAAAAAGAAAACCAAGAAGTCTTCCTATCCATGCCTCATCCAATTCCATCTTTATAATATTTAGTTTTGCATTACATTGTTAAAATATTTGTTTCTTATGCATTAAAAAGTACAGTGAAGAATAGGTCAGTTGAATAATTCAAACATTATGATCAATTACAGTCAGTGAAAAGGAAAGTGAGTCAATTGGTGATGTTTATTTAACATTACAAATATTTTATGCAATAAGACGTGGTTCCTGAAGTGAGACGGGATCTCCCAATCAAAATGTCTACAGAAATCACTTGCTTGTGAATTACAGGTGAAGGCTGTTCTGCAAAATATTTTTCCTTACTAATTTTGAGTACTATTAAGTAAACTTGGCTTAAAAGCCTCTTAGCTTCTTTTCTTCTTTCTCAGTCTCATAAGATACACAGCAAAGATTAGTCTAGGAATTAATTCAAAGATTAAACGAAAATAATCTATGGGATCACAACTGGGCTAACAATTTCTGAGACAAAAGCAATGAAAGTACGCAGTGAGCAGCATTTACGTTCTTTCTATGTAACAGTAAGCAGAGCATGCATCCATGGAAATGAATGAGACTGCAAGCATTTCTCCAACAGTGAATAGTCAGGCAGAATAATACAGGGTTTTGGTACAGCCTCCTTTCCCTAGACAGGATATTTATTTATTGCTTGATTGGGAGATATTTCGTGTGAAACAGGTAAACAGTTTTATTTTCTAGATTTGTGTTAGACAAATGCCTGTGGGAAATGATTTCTTGATCCTAAATCTGAATATCTGAATTGGGTTTGGTTGTGAGGCAGTTGCCAAAACAGAGGTATTTGCCAAAGCAAAACTTTTGGTGTGTAGTATCACCTACCACACATTCTTGGAAAGCTAAATTACGGCACATAGGTGTTGGTCATGCTCTCTAGCAACGGCCTGGCATCTTGTGCCATTTCCTTATTGGAAAAAAATCTGATCACCACCTGGAATTAACAGTCATAGAATCAAAGAATGGTTATAGTTGGAAGGGACCTTAAAGATCATCAAGTTCGAACCTCCCTTGCCATGGGCAGGGAAGCCTCCCACAGACCAGGTTGTTCAAAGCCCCATAAAGCCTGGCCTTGAACACCTCCAGGGATGAGGCATCCACAGCTTCTCTGGGCAACCTGTTCCAGTGTCTCACCACCCTCACAGTTAAGAATTCCTTCCCAATATCTAATCTAAATTTCACCTCTTTCAATTTAAAAACATTATCCCTTGTTCCCCTTGTCCTATTGCTACACTCCCTGACAAAGAGTCCCTCTCCACTTGATCAATCAGAAAAGGAGATCTACCCGGGGAGGGGGGGAGAGAAAAAAAAGAATGAAAGCATTTTTTTCTTAATGGATCTAAAAATGCATCTGGCAGAGACTCAGACTCGACAGGGAGTGTCTCTTTGGATATTCCTTGCAAGTGTAACAGGAGGCAGCCAGCACTATAGACTTAGAGTTGCTGCTGAAAACGTAGATTTTGGAGCAAAATACAAAACTGATACCCTCACAGCTAAGGAATGAGAAAGATAAATACTTTTAGGAATCATTATAAGGTATGGTATTTCTTTTTCTTTTTTAAAAAAAATATTTTCTTTTTTAAATTATCAGTAAATATCAGACTAAAATTTAATAGTCATGCCAATCTGGGTATTTACTGGGCTCCTCTAAATAAAATTATGTTATATATAATGAAGTGACCAAAGAGAATGGATTTATGTTTTACAATTTATGTAATATTAATTAATACTGGTAGAAACAGAATCTGTATCCTCTTATGTTAGACAGAATACAAACAACAAAAACAATAATAAAAGTAAAATATGAAAAAAAACCTTCCCCATTCCAACAAGAACAGACACGATACATATAAACATCTGATCATTACTTGCTATTCCCACATTTAGGCTAGCCCATACTTTTATAAATAGACCCCCCAAAAAATGGATTATGGGGGAAAAAATAGGTCAAGAGTACCTTAAACTACTTTGTTAGATAAAATTCTGTTCTATAACAAAAGGGCTCCATGTAGTGTGTTATTCACTTAATTAAACCTGCTGATTATGTTACTGAAAATCTTATCACAACCCTTTCTTAATTTTCTCTGATTTCATTAGAAGTCAAAGATTTCCTGGGAAAGAAAGGGAAGCAGAATAGAAAAGACAAGCTTGATAAGAATGAATTATAGGAACAGGTATGCCTTATTATAGCTGCATAGTAATGAGTAAAACTTTTAGCCTAGGTTATAGGCCCCTGCATCAAAAGAAGTGTGGCCAGCATGTCAAGGGAGGTGATTCTCTCCCTTCACTCCTCTCTTGTGGGACACCAGCTAGAGTACTGCATCCAACTCTGGGGCCTCCAGCAGTAAGAAGGACGTGGACCTGCTAAAGTAGGTCCAGAGGTGGACCAGGAGGATAATCAGGGGGCTGGAGCCCTTTGTCTACAAGGACAGGCTGGGAGAGTTGGGGTTGTTCAGCCTGGAGAAGAAAAGGCTTTGGGGAGACCTTACAGTGGTCTTCCAGTACCTAAAGGGGGCCCCTACAGGAAAGACTGGGAGGGACTCTTTACCCAGGAATGCAGTGATAAGATGAGGGGTAATGGTTTTAAGTTGAAAGAGGGGAGATTTAGATTAGATACTAGGAAGAAATTCTTTACTGCGAGGGTGGTGAGATGCTGGAGGAGGTTGCCCAGAGAAGTTGTGGATGCACCATCCCTGGAAGTGTTTAAGGTCAGGCTGGATGGTGCTTTGAGCAGCCTGGTCTAGAGGAAGGTATCCCTGCCCATTGCTGGGGGATTGGACCACATGATCTTGAAGATCCATTCTAACCCAAAACATTTTGTGATCTATAATTCTAGTCTAGTGTTGACAGTCTTACAGCCCTTTTGTACAGGCTGTCATCCCTTGTGTTTGCAGTTTCATTCATAGCACAACAATTTCTCCATTACCTTTAAGGTCATGTCTTCCTTTTATCATTAAGCACAAAAGGAATGGCTCCCTGACTAACAAAGGATTACAGCAAGTGGTGGGAGAAAGATGCAAAAACAAAAGGATAGAATCCATTAATGAAGAGTTCAAACCAGCTGTAACTTGTACTAGTTTTGCTCTGGAAACACACACAGAAATAGATAAGGCAAAACAGTCAAAGCATTTGTATGGAGGCTTTATCCAAGGAAACAAGTAACTTGTTAGCTTGGTGAATCATGGTGCTGGGTTTGTATGCTACTTCTCTGTTGCTTAAAATTTGTAGCCATTATTCTTATTCTACTTGACATTTTAGACTTTTCATTCTTTAAGAACACACCACTAAGAAAAGGCAACTTATTTCAATGTTAATTATGCCTAACAGGAGTTTCTACATGCTCGATTCACTATCCTTTGGTTTATAAAGCAACACAATTTTACTGCCAATTACCTTTCCCTGAGCTATACACAGTGACTGAATTATTTCCCAGGATATTTCTGATGTTCCAGAGAGACTAAATCTCTTAAGAATCCTATTTGAGGCAATGGTAAACAATCACTGTGACACGTGATGTTATCTTTTTACACATCTTTTGGGGTTTTTTACAGCAACAGATTACAGGATGCATTCTGTGTGAAGGGCTATAGGAAGACAGGGGTATTCAAGTTGTAGTTCAATGCAGAGACCAAAGGTGAGATGAGACCAAAGAAGAGACCAGACGATCCCTAAGAATCTCAGGATCAAAGAGAGCTTGGCTGAGGTTGAGACTGTGTTCTTATGTATTCCACTCATGGCAGATTTAGGAGATGATCTCCTTCCATATGTAGTAAGTATAGACTCCTTGGGTCGCATAGCTCTAACACATTATAGGGTACGTGCTTGAATTGCCTGCCAGGCACACAAATCCAAAGTGATCACAGAGTTGCTTTTGTTCTAGGCTTTATTTTCTAGCACTGGAACATTTTCATAGGTTGTTTTTTTCAAATTCTTCCAGAATTTCCATAAACTTCTTACAGACATCAGACCCTTCGGTTCTGAATTAGTTCTGCCAATACTGTGGACCAAGACAAGACCATCTCCCCACTTCTAATAATGCTTCTAATTTATTTGAGATCTCATTTTAGCATTAAGAAAGACATCACATTGAGATAAAGATTTTTCACGACCGTTAGTACTTTTCACTAATGGATGTTTTCCAAAACCAGCCTCTTATGCAGACTGTTCCACAGATACTACTACATATTTGGTTAGACTAAAATACATAGCTTATAACTATGAAGTGATTCCAATTAAACATTATTTCATAAAATTTGGGTCATTGCTAACTCGACAAAGACTTTATATAATATAATCTTCTAAATTACTGATGAAAAGTAGTTAACATTGTCTAACAAGTACTACTTCCCAAGGGTTCACTTTCTGATGACTCTCTAGCAACAAATTAATAAAAAAATTTGCTGAAGTTTTGCAGTCTGGTCAATATATTATTTCATTTCCATACAAGTATATGGTTTGGATTTTGAATAAGATGTACTATTGGAAGTATGGTAAATATATTGTATGCTCTTTATCTATTATATCTGTAATACTGCCAAAAATGTAATATGGTTACTTAACAAGATCTAGTTTACAAGAAAACACCCTAAGTGGCATTGATTTTTACCAATTCCTTGTTGACTGAGTTCTTAAAATATTGGCTGAACACTTCTGCAACTGCACTCTAAGAAACTCTGATCCAAGGACTGATTTTAGTTAGTTTGCTTCCACCATTGTTTTTCTTCATCAATTTAAGCACTCCGTTATTTCTTCAGAGAAGCAGCTACTCTCACCGTAAGGAAAGCTACCACTGTGGCTAAAATACTGCTTATTCTTCAGATAATGAAGTTAACAACATTTTCAGATGAGACCAATGTTTTGCCTCTGTCCACAGGAACACCACCTGGGGACTTCTGTCACAATATTACATTTTCTAAGTACCTGTAAATATTCCTGTGTTTCCTCATTAACTCAGGAAACACACTGAATCAGCCAGCACTCTCTTTGTACTGAACAAATCTTTGTCTGTTTTCATGCTATCAGATGGTTATCTGAGCTTCCCTTTTCAGCTTTTGTTTAGCTCACCACCTCCCTGAATTCACTACCAAAGTTCCAATTAATTCTCTGTATATTGTTGACATTTCTACTCTCCCATCTGACTATTAAGTGTCCTAGAAAGAAAAAATAAGTATTAAAAAGATTATGTTCACTGCAGTATGATTTAGTTTCTGACTTTCTATGCTTACTTCCCTCCTTCCAATACTTTTATAACTTCCTGTGATGGATAAAGAAGCAGCATGAACTAACAGAAAAATAACCACTTCCTTACTGTAACGTAGTTTCTTCACTACATTTTAGTAATTAATAGTCTAAAATTTTCAGATATGTTCATTTACATTTCAACTTTAAAAATAACTTAAGAAGTTCCTAAGCAACAGTAACCTGCCATCTGGCCAGGTAACAACCTTTGTTCTGAGGTCACAATGGAGGTATTCTGTGTCCTTATCAGATTTGTGCGTGCAGATTTTGCTGTCTCTCTCCCAGCTGATATTCCCTTCTTCTACACTGTCATCCAAAGAATCTGCTACACCACCCAACAAAGTCATTATGACTTTTTTTTTTTAGTACATCTCTACATCAATTATTACAAACACAGGCCATTATTTTTTAACTTGACAACAAAATAATTTTAACTAGGATTTAAATATCCTGTCATTCAAGTAATGATTCAGCCTCCAACCTGTACTACATCTATTCTACAACTTTTACTGACTGCTAGTCCTGTAGTTACTCACCAGGCTAGTCTTATTTCTGATAATGCAATAACTATTTTCATCTTCCTAAAAACAGGCCCAGTGACACCGTAAAATATTTTACAGCCCAGATACTGTAATCTAAGTTGGGTGAATCTGTCTCAGAAAGACTTGACAGAAATTATCAAGAAATTACTTACTTTTATTCCAGAAAAGAAAAAAAAAAAAAACACCATGAATACATCAAGTATGAAAACAAATTACACTATGAAAGTACATGGCTGATTCCATTGAAACTTGAAGAAGTGAACTGCAGAAACATGCAGAAGGCCTCTATTGATCAAAAAAAGAGAAGTGATTAAACAAATCTATCAATTTTTCACATTGTTGGACTGACTATAACTTTTTACTAAATTTGCTAAGGAAACTACTACCTACATTTTAAGCAGTAAAACCAAAATTTTTGTATTGTCATCAGATACTGGTAGGACTTTATCTTTGATATAATAATGTACAGATACCCTAGCAGGTAAATATAAACACAAATTTTATCATAGAATAATTTAGGTTGGAAGAGATCCTTGAGATCATCAAGTCCAACTGTTAACCTAGCACTGCCAAGTCCAACACTAAACCATGTCCTCAAGTGTCATATCTACAGGGTTTTTTAATAACTCCAGGAAGAGTGACTCAAACAATTCCCTGGGCAGCCTACTACAGTACTGGACAACCCTTTCAGTGAAGAATTTTTTCCTAATATCCAACCTAAATCTCTCCTGATGCAACTTGAGGCCATTTCTCTTATCACTTGTTACTCGGGAAAAGAGACCAACCCTCACCTCATAACAGCCTCCTTTCAGGTAGCTGTAGAGAGCGATAAGGTCTCCCCTTGGCCTGCTCTTCTCCAGGCTAATCCTCAGTTCCCTCAGCCACTCAAGTTCTTTTAAGAAATGCAACCTAGAGTGCTGTATACGTTTAAATAAAACATTTAAAAAAAAAATAAAAATCAACTAGCAAAGACAGGATCCAAATGAAAGCCAAGCAAATAAGAAAGCAATTAAGATTTGAGTATAAGATTTAAGACACTAAAAAAATTAGAGGCAACATAGGCTGACCAAAGCTGAGAAGACTAACACACAGCTTTTCATTGATGAAGGATGGGGACAAAACAGTGTGCAATTGGTTGACACCTCCCTCTGGCTGACTAAGGAGTAGGCAAACAAGAAAAGATATGTCGTACAAGTGGTACAATTTACACACAGATCATTGCTGGATAAGAAGCGGAAGTGAGAAATGAGCACAAATTTGGGAACTGTGACATAAACAAATGAAATAAATTTCTCTTTTAGAGCAAACCTCCTGTGGGCTGTATGTCTTTCCAAAAACCATGGGCAAGTGGAAAGTATAATTTTGAAGTAACAAAATAGAACTTGAGTAATGATGACAGAGACAAGGCTGAGCATTTGGATGAATGCGAAGAGCAAGATCATTTTCTGAATCCAGTCAGGGAAAGCTTAAAAATTAATATTCAGAGAAAAAAAATCATCATATTTAAGACCATTCTTACCTGTTTTCTGAGGTGAAATGTCTTTTGCTGATGGAACTTTCAAATTAACTCTGCTTGATGCCAACACTGGAATAGAGAACTTCTCAGGAACCTCAAAGAATTCTTGCATGTTCACTTCTACACTGTAATCCACATGCTTCAGCTCTGGGAAGAATGTACAAGGTTTCAAGAGTGCATGTCTCTGCAAGTGAAGGAATAATGTATGCATATGAACAATCATCTCATAATAATTTCAGGTTAAGAAATGAAAAATTATACAGGCTTCAGGGTGTAATTCTAAAACTGAATAGGTAATTAGGTAAGTTATACAGAAATTGCTGAGAAATCCTCCTAAATAAAACCTGTCTTGTATAATTTTTTTAGACATCATGCATTTGAAACATTCATAGAAGAAAGAATGCATTTTCAGATTTACAGTAAAGCCACCTCCTACCCACAAACCACTCCGCATGCCTTTATAGGTATTCAGGGAAGGCAAGAAAAGGGGAGAAATTACTTGAAAAGAGAAATATATTTTGTGTCAGATTGTTGACAGATATTTCTTCTTTTACTTCATAAAGTTTCTAAATAATAAAAAGCATGAAAAAGGAAAATTATTTTGATATTTTGCAAGGGATAACTATACAGCTAGCTGAGCTTACTTTGATTCTTCAATGTTGACAGTATATTTAAGAAATCAAAGCATTCAGAATTCATTTGATAGACAAATAAGCTCCTCCTCTTGGTAAAATCTTTGCTAACTAACAGCATGAAACATGTTAGCAAAGGATTAGCAGGGTATGTAAAGGCAAGTTTAAAATAGGCATCTAAACCCACTAACAAACTAAATTTGACTCCAGTACAATAGCATTACAGAAATAATGCAATTATTTATTGCACTACTTGCTTAAAATTGCCATTTTAAATCCATTAACACAGTGTAATTGCAACACTCAAAATTAATTGTAAATTGAACATATTTAAAAACTTAAATGAGCCGCATCTTTTTTATAGACAACCCTGAATTCATGATTATTTGAATTATATTCAGCAAATCAGAGGTAAAAAAGAGCAAAAAGGAGGTAAATATAGAAATATTCAGTATGTGCTAGGAAAACTGGAGTATTCTCAAAGACTATTGTTTTTAAATAATACCAGGACATCAGGTATCAGCACATATTGCAGTGCGACAAGGAACAGACATCCGTTGTGGAAATTCAAAAAGACAATTTAAAGGGAAGTTGATTATTCTTAAAGATTACTATTCATGGTTATATGGTCAAATTTTGGCTCAAATCAACTGAGTTAGGGTACTACTTTGGGTTGGTGGTTTATCGTGTGTTTTTTTTTCCTGTCTTAATACAAAAGTCACATTCCCTCACCAGTTTTAGAACGCGGACCTACACTCTGCCATTGCTTTCTTTTGATCCTTAATGTGTCCATTCAAAGTGTCAATACAGCGTGAAACACAAAGTACACATGGAATTTAGGAACCTGTTAAACTTTAGTTGCTAATACAGTTTTTTGACAAAATAAATATAGAAACATATTACTATTTAAGATACTTGTTATATGAAGTACAACTGGACAGAAGTATCTGATTAAAAAAAATACTCATCAAAACAAAACATTAACAGTCCTATTTTTGCTGCATGGTGCACCACCTGTAGGGTGCAAATAAATTTCATAGAAGGGACAAGGAGAATAGTTAATTTGAGTTGAAAATCTGAACTCATTATTCATTAATTTCTATCATGCAAGACTGGAAGTTCACTGACAGTATTCTCACTCTCACACAATCACAAAATAAACTAAGAAAAAAAAGTGTTAATAATTCAGTTGCTACATTAATAACAAGTAGGTTGGTAGGAGTAAAATGACAGAAGATGTCGCAGTGGGAAAAACATAATTCATTCTCACTTATAATGAGAAGTTCCAAACCAAAAGAATTACGTATATTTACTAGGTCAAATTTTACTTTAGCCTTCTGCTTTTTCAAGTATAAATGTACACCTACACCTGATTTTAGTAATTGGATTATTTTCCGACGCTGAAATAAAAATTCAACATGATCAAAAAGTTTTGGGAAGTCTTAACTGACACTGATTGTAAGATAACCTTTGGTAGAGCACTGAACACAATTATATTGAAAAGATATTTTATGCTTTAAAAAAAAAATAAAAATAAATCATTGAAGTACTTTATTTTAAGAATGTTGTCATACTATCTCATTTTTAAAGATACATTAGGAAAAAAGACAGCTGGATAGTATTACATAGTCTATGAACATTTGAAGTATTTCCTGCTCCCTTGTCAAAGAGTAAAGGATGAAAATATTTTTAATGAGAGACCTAAAGCTGTTTGAAAGAGGAAAAGAAAATCTTGTAAACACACACAAGATAAACCCTGTTGCTGTTGCCAAAGGGTAATATTTCCAACAAATGAGAAAATGTCCAACACAGTTCAAAGAAGTGCTGCAGCTACTCTCCTCCTTTTTAGCACTTTTCAGGGAAGTAACAGTTAAATGGAATTTAATATTTTTTAGCTTTCATTATCAACTGCAGGTCTAGCGCTCCTGTGCTACAATAAGACAGATACCAACATGTACTTCATCAACAGAATTGTTCATAGTATTCCAAGTGTGGAAGTGTTATTACCAGTTAAGAACAGTGTTTGCATTCAGTTCTCACAATTAACTGTTGTTTTTTTTAACAATAATTTGTAGAAAAAGGATTGGAGGATATATAGAATCAGAATGAAAGTTGATGTTTTTTAAAGACTGATTGATTTTCCAAGGTATTTTCTTACACTTAACAAATGTGCATCTTCTATGTATATAGGATTGCAGACGCTATTATAGAGTGTTGAGGCACCTTACTTTTTTCTTGCGTATTACTGTTTTCCAAATTCTCATTTAGTCCCATTTCTTCCTTCTAGGACCATGACACTACTAAAACTGTTCCTCATGAATAAAATAATTTTATTATCTCAATCTGTTAGAATCCCTGTAATCAATCATATTTGCCATCTCCCTTAATCCCATATCTAAAGATAAGTGATGTAATATAAAAGACATTGGTCCCAGTTATAATTTTAACAAATTGAAATCTGACCACAGATCCTTTTATGAAAAGTTCATTCCTATTCAAATGCATCTAATGTAACTTTTTAATGACAGTATCTTATCTCTTCAAGGACACTATGATTCCTTCTCAAAAAAGGCCCCATCTATATTTAAAAAAGCAAACTTCTTGAACTGAGCTTACAACTTCTCCATCATCACATGGAAGATCACAAAATCCTTATTGAATCCTGGAGTACTATGAAGAGCACAAACTTTGAAGACCACAGGTGGACAGATGTGGGATGAGATCTCATCAACGCTGTTACAACAGCCAAGCAGCATATGCCAGAGCTTTGACTACACTGTCTCTGCTCATTTTCCACTGATCAAAGTGGAAAATGCGTGACATTCTAAGACAAAAATACTCAAAGTTGCTTAGTCACACGGAGAGAAGGCTAGAAAGAAAATGCATTACAGCTGGAATATTATATAGAAATCTGGTGTCCACCCTCAGATGAGTCAAGCATTCGAAGGGAAGCAAAAAGGAGGCCAAGTAAATACATTTTACAGTTTAACTATGAGGACACATCTAGACAGGGTGGGAATTGCAAGCTTTAGTTTTGGGATTCTTGAAGAGAACTTCTTTCCTTTCCTACCATAATGTCTAATTATACAAGGAGACTACTGACATCTCTGACTATCAAGGAAGAGCCCTGTATCCAGACACTGTGTGGAATCTGTGCCTCTTTAGGTAGATTCTAGAAAAAAAGGAAAAACTGAAGCATGTTATTTTGAATTTCACTTCACTCACTTCAACATCCTTCCCCCCACATATACAAGTGAATGAATCCTAGTTATTCTGTTATCTTCTTCCTTCTATTCACTTTATTCACTATTTACCACCATTAGCAACTTCAGTTCTATACATTAGATTCTTCCACATTCTCTCCTCTTTCTTTCCAGATACCCTTTTTTTCCCGTTGTTATCTATGTTCACCTAAACTTTCCACCTACAGTTGTCTCATATTCATCATTAACAAAGGCAATTTGTAATTATTCACAATAATGCCAGTCCCAATCTCAACAGTGGCAGAGGGCTCCATCCTATATTCCCTTTACTACTACCGAAAAATGGTTTAGGCAAAACTAAATCAATTAAATACCCAGAAGGTAAGAAATTAACACAATTGTATACTTAAAAACAGAATTCATAACTGTCCTAGCATTTTTCATTAAAAGCAACTTAAAAATTCGTCGTCAGAAATGAGCATGCAACCATATTATTAGTTTGGGGGGGTGGAAGGGGATGACATCTTGTGTATATTTATAAGATGTATAGTAATGGAATTATATCGCATAAGGCTGCTGATTTTAATCTTTCATTTTTCTTTAAATATTGAGATTCATGACTTTGGATTCCTATTGCTTTAGTAACCTTACTTCCTAGCTCTTCATTACTTTACTTCCCTAACTGTTTTATTAAATTTAATGCTATTTGGTTTCAAATTTGTTGTTTGTTTGGGTTTTTTTGATTATACCAAAGTATAATCACACCCACAAGAATTCCTTAAAATCCTTTAACAAATGGTTTGGATTGTATTAGCAGTAAAGGTTACTTTTAGGGGACATGGAAGGAGAATGACAGGTTAATTACCTAACATTGCTGCTAGTAAGTCCTTCAGTGCCCAAAACTGTAAAATAAACTATTACGATTTTATTTTAGCGGACATGTTCTATGCTACTTCTAGCAGAACCGTTCAATGAGCTGATTTTAATCTAATTTATAAAGTAGAAGATAGAATAAAAGATTTAGGTAATATTTTCACTCTTTTCCATTTAACATCCATTTCCAGACTCCTCAGACTTGATGACTGTTATTTCTGTACTCTGATTGGCCCAGTAGTAACACAATTTAGCACAAAAACCTTGATCAGCACAATTTTTATGGGAAAGAGACAAAAATTCACTATATTTTTAGCAGATCTAATCATTAAAGATGATCAAAATGGATCTTTGTTTTTTACAGCAAGGAAAAGAAGCTTTAAAAACATTGTACAAAAAATTGCTAGGACTTTCAACCATGCTTATAGACGGGTCAAGTAAAAATATACAGCGTAAGTTAATGAATATGCATATTCAGTTTGACTCCAAAAATATATCCCACCTTTAGAATATTTTTTTGTATGACTTAAGTAAAAATGAGTAAAATGCACAGTTTAATAAGAATGGAAAGCATACAATTATTTAGTTAGTTATTCTTCTGTTTTAGAAGCAAAAAATGGACAAAGCAGCAACAATGTACAGGAATTTTCCCTTCTGTCTATCCATTATATAATATAATTATACCTGTAGGAAGTGAGTAGAAATGCAGAAAGGAAATCAAAAGGAGACTAACAGATTTTCAGAGGTTCTTGATTTATCTCTAACCTACAACACGTGTTCCAAAGGCTTTTATTAATCTAAATAATTCAGCAAAATACTGGAGCTGTGGATGGGATCTTATTTGTGGTGGGTGTGGGGCAATTTAGACAATGAACCCAAAACCACACTTGAGCTCCAAATTTAAATGCAGAACACCAGGCATAAATGCCATAATGAAAGGCATATATTTAGCAATATCAAGTAAACAGGGAAAATTCTCTTCCTCTTAGTACTAGGAATCACGTAGCCCTGGGAACCATATTCACAGAACAGTCTAACCGAAAAACTGGAATAATACACAGCTGCCTAGCAATGCATTTCAGGCCAGGTGACACCAGGTTCACATGGGAAATTAAAACACAGAGTGTGGCTATCATCTATAGAAGTTAAATTCTACATGATAAAAAAAAGGCTTTCTTATTTGGATGTATCGCTATTATAAATTTATTCAGAAGTACTAATTGAATGTTTAATGGACTACCTGGGGAGGATTTTTTGTTTATAGATGTTGAAATCATGGGAAAATGTCTCTAGATTGGAATGAAGTATAAGTAAGGAACTATAGCTTATAAGGAAGATTTGTGGTTTTCAAAAACTGTTTTGTATTGATTGCAAGGCAAGAAAAATTCTTTCCTCCTCCTTGATTTATTCTCAAAGTTTGTTCTTTAATACACATACACAAAAAAAAAATGTCCTGTTTGGCAATTTTAATTTCTTACAAAACAATGTGCATAAGGAAGAATACTAATACAGATATCTATTACAAAAAATACAAAAGGTTCCTTCATAGAATCATAGAAAGGTTTGGGTTGAAGGAAATTAGCGGTTATTTTTCAGAAGCTAACTGAAGTAAAATGTATCTGCTCTTTTTAACTGCAGTCAATATTTCTTAAGGGAAGCGCTTCTTAATAGCATGGGTTGAGGAAGCAGCTTCAGAATGAACATGTAAAATATTGCAGTGCTTGAGGGGAATTGGGATTAGTAGCTCTCAGATTACAGAACGTGTGAAAAAAATTCAGTCCTACAAAAAAGGAACAACTAAATAATTGCAGCAACAGATTACAGTGTTTCTCACCTCTACTCTGGACAGCCCTAGCAATGCAGTTGCAACTCGAACACTACTGCTCTGCAGGGTCCCTGTGATCTTTCTTCTTTCATATTCAATAGTTGACATCTGCTGCTGTGCAGCAATGGCCAGAGCCCTCTCTTTTGACTCATTGATCAATGGAATCCTAAGATTTTCTTCAAGAATCTGAGAAACACCACATTTCAAATACAAAACATGCTCTACTGCACCTGTTAAAGTAAAAAACAAAACAAAACAAAACAAAAACCATGCACATTTGTCAGCTGCTAATGTACGTGCTATTATTCTAGTACAAGCTATTTAGTCCAGGAGTATTTTTTTTTATTTTTAATAATGAGAAAATAAAAATTAACACATACTGATCAGAAGTTGCATTTGATATTTAATAAAAAAACCCAGAGTTTAATGTTACTATTATAATGATGGTAATAAAAGTTTAAGATAAATCTTTCTGATACCTGCATAACACAGGTATTCTTTTAGCCCTCTAGATGATGTAGAATCTCCTATAAAAGAAGCCACCAGCAATTATTTCAAATAATAGCCATACTGCTTTTGAAACAGGACTGACAGCAATTTATCGCTGGCTGTTTCAAGACAAAAGTATTAGATTGCTGGTCAAATCACAACACTGCATAAAAAACCTCATATGTTTTGAAACTAATAAAGTTCTAAGTAAAGGTGATTTGTGCTGTTTCATCTGGCTACAATCTATACTTTGAAGTTAGAAAAGAAGAGAAATTATGAAGAAATATTTATGTAGACTATGTTAAAAATAATACAAGAGAGTTGAAGAAGCTGGAAAACATTAAAAGAAATATCCAATAATTACACTGCAATATCTTTCTTGCACTTTGCTATCAACAACTACTTTAATTTTAATGCACTTAATTAATTTTAACAAAAATGACTGGAAACTAAAGGAGAATTATTTGATTTATTTTATTCTTCTCCTTTTTATTTATTTTACCTTCTAATGTACTGCTAATATGCAGAACATTTGGACTATCCATTGGAAGCAATCCTGAAGGCAAAGGTATATCACCCGTTCCTTCTATCAGGTATATGAATTCTCCAATCTGAAACACGAGAACATACGCATTCACACAATTCAGAAAGCAAACCATATTGAACAGAAGGCAAAACACTAAAATTAAAAGCAAAGATATCCTAGTAATACTTAAGATCTGAACTGTGAAATAAGTTACATACTGAGGAGATCCATTGTTCTAGAGCTATGTGTAAATAAAATTATCATTTTAAACCCTGTTGTGATAATAAAGTACCTTTAATTGAAAATATTAAACCTGAAAAGTCAAGAAATTTCAATGAGTTGAATCCTTTCCAACTCTTGATATAATTTAACTGAATTAGGGTACCCTGAGCCATAAATAGAGCAATAAAGTGAATTCTAATTCTATGTTATAGCCTTATATAATTTAAACATGTACAGGAGCTTACTTCATTGTCCTTCAATGTTAAGAAATTTTTTAAAAAAATATCTTTAGTCATTTTGAGCTAGTAACATTTCTCTAGAAAGCCAAAAAGGGCAGAAGTCACAACAGGTTAACATCATGTACAAAATCTTCATTGAGAAGAAATAAAGTTAAAAAATACTAATTATTTCATTAAAAATACCTACAGAAGCTGGAGAGTAAATATAAGCATGACATAGAACAAAAAGAGACATTAATTACTACAGAGAAGGAAGGGTAAATTAATTAGCAGAGAATTAACACTGAATCATAAATGAAACATAAGATTCAAATGAAAGTCAGAAAATATTATTTTTTTTAATAAAAGTACTCCAAATTATATAGGTCATGATCAGAATAATCACATCCCAAAACTAAAAGATATCAAATATAGGTACCTATATATCCATCTGAACTAGGCAAGAGATTTAAGAGATGCATTACTATTGCTTTGTTAACTTTTTTTTTTACTGTAAACTTTTTTTTCTAGAATTTTAGCTTCTATTAATTGCAAGGAAAAGGATTTAACACTTCTGCAAAAACTGATATAATTTGAACAGCAGATCATCTCTTTATTTCCATTAACTAAATTCTGTAAAACTCTGCCCTAAAAATGCATATTCCGTCTTTTATTCTTCATTCCCAATGTGAAGGAAATAATTTATTTTTATAATTTAGTTCACTTGCCAAACAATGCAATGTTTCTCTTTAATATTCATCAATAACGTGAGACAAATCTGTTTTTCATTTTACCTTTATTTATCATTTTGTCAGGTATTTCAGGCTGAACCAGCAGAAGGAAAGATATTCAACTTTGGTGGTGTTTTCTTCCCTTGAAGAGTTCAGACAAATCTTCCTTGAGAAGGATTAAAGAAACCTACAGTAAAATTGGTTTCCCACACACAAACTAAAAGCCACTCCTGGGAACCTATTTAAACAGGAATTATTCCTGTTTGACACAGTGTTTTGGCTTCATAAAGACCATTAAAAGCTCACAGCATACATAACTAATTTCATGAAGGTACTGGTTTCTGGAGTGCCATTCTGCTATCAGTTATTTTTATTGCCGTTGCCAACATAAATATGCTTATAGGTAGGAACAAACGTTCCCAATTCCCTCTTTGCCTTGAAGAATTTTTGCTTCTTGATCTCCATAGAATACATATCTTGTTCTCTTTCTGCTAAGTTTTTTCCTGACACTTTGGTACAGAGCGGGTATTTTACTGTGTTTCGAGAGTTTAGCTAGCAACCCCATGGTTCTAGTGCTTTATTTTTCCATTTTTCCATCAGCAGCAAAGAAGATAGAATCAACATTTTGTAGGGCTTAGTGTTGACAAAAATGGGTAATACAACAGCTGTTGAACTACTGTTACCTAGATACATAATCCTATTGCTGATATTTTAAAAGAATGTATAGCTACTTAGAATTTGCAGTTTTCCACATAAGTCACTAATTAATAATAATGGATAGTAAAGTTCTCTCTTAACAAAACACTTAACTTTTTAGTAGACATTTAACTGTGAAAGTCTGGACTGACACTCTTAACTCATATTAACTACGACTTAATAAATTATTATCATTGAAATTATGGGTTGTTCACATTGCTCCCAGAAACAAAGACATATAGAAAAAGCAACCCAGTCAGCTTAATCAATACATAATTATATATATATGTGTGTGTGCATGTATGTGTATATACATATATATATATATATATACACAAAAATAACCTGTATGTTAACTTTTCTAAGGTTTGAAATTACAGCACAAGTTTTTTATAACATTTCTGAAGAATTTGTTTGACTATTTTTTTTTCTTTTTAAGAAAAATTGAAACTGATATTCTTCAGATTTTTAACACAGATTTTAACATAAATTCTTAATATTTTAAAAAATCTTAAAAAGTATTAGAATTAATATTTTAAATATAAATTCTATATATAATTATATGAAATATAGAATCTATATATATTATATATAAAATACAGATTATTTCAAAACAATTTATGCAATGTTCTTGATTATGCCAACAGATTTAAATCAGTGTATCTTCTTGTCTCTATTACAGATATACAGTTGATGCAATAGTAGATAGGATTCCTGTCAGATTAAAGTCTAAGTAGTGATTCAAATGTCAATACCTTCTTCATTGATTGGAATGAAGAAGAGGTCTTTCTCTGATCACTATTTTGGTCCATTTTTCAAAAATAGGAAAGGTAGTAAGTAGAAAGAAATTATACAANGATACATAATCCTATTGCTGATATTTTAAAAGAATGTATAGCTACTTAGAATTTGCAGTTTTCCACATAAGTCACTAATTAATAATAATGGATAGTAAAGTTTTCTCTTAACAAAACACTTAATTTTTTAGTAGACATTTAACTGTGAAAGTCTGGACTGACACTCTTAACTCATATTAACTACGACTTAATAAATTATTATCATTGAAATTATGGGTTGTTCACATTGCTCCCAGAAACAAAGACATATAGAAAAAGCAACCCAGTCAGCTTAATCAATACATAATTATATATATATGTGTGTGTGCATGTATGTGTATATACATATATATATATATATATACACAAAAATAACCTGTATGTTAACTTTTCTAAGGTTTGAAATTACAGCACAAGTTTTTTATAACATTTCTGAAGAATTTGTTTGACTATTTTTTTTTCTTTTTAAGAAAAATTGAAGCTGATATTCTTCAGATTTTTAACACAGATTTTAACATAAATTCTTAATATTTTAAAAAATCTTAAAAGGTATTAGAATTAATATTTTAAATATAAATTCTATATATAATTATATAAAATATAGAATCTATATATATTATATATAAAATACAGATTATTTCAAAACAATTTATGCAATGTTCTTGATTATGCAAACAGATTTAAATCAGTGTATCTTCTTGTCTCTATTACAGATATACAGTTGATGCAATAGTAGATAGGATTCCTGTCAGATTAAAGTCTAAGTAGTGATTCAAATGTCAATACCTTCTTCATTGATTGGAATGAAGAAGAGGTCTTTCTCTGATCACTATTTTGGTCCATTTTTCAAAAATAGGAAAGGTAAGTAGAAAGAAATTATATAAGTGTTGAATCAAATAATGTACTAGGTTATAAACAGCCCAAGGCCATATTTGAATGAACAAGCCTCATTAACATATGAAAACACTGGATTGTCATATGGCATGGTAGCTACATTTTGTCAATTAGATAATTTTATGATTGAAATATTGCAGTCATATACATAATATTTAAGCAAGCCCATTTCTTCCTCTACAGTGACTGCACAGCTCTAAAATCATGTTAGCTATATTGCAGTTTTGTCTTTCCCTAGGAGGATCACCACACTTTTTACAAATTATACAATTACGTGGATGGGAGTTAGTTTTTCTAACCTGATGTGCAATGTATCAAAAATTTTGCCTTTTCACCAGTCTTTAAATGCATCTCACCTACTCAGCTAAGCTGAAAGGACCCAGGTGTTCCAGAAAAAGTTACCCTACAGGGCATAACAGTGGTTTCTCTGAGATATCAATGCTTCCCATTATGATAAGGTCAACTAGTTCTCTGATAAGAACAATGTTAGGTGCCTAAATTTAGTTGATTCTACATCAACACTGGAGGCAATGCAGGGACTACCAGAAATGTTCTTTTCCCTTTCCACCTAAAATACAGCTGTTCCATAGTTCTGACCACATCTGTTAGTTTTGGTTTCCTCCCATTAACATGCCTCCATTTCTCTTGTCATCATTAAATTATTTAGTTTTCAGGCTCTATACTTAATGTAGTATGAGCCTCCTCAGCCAGGGTATATAC
Source organism: Thinocorus orbignyianus (assembly GCA_013400375.1). Lineage (NCBI taxonomy): Eukaryota > Metazoa > Chordata > Aves > Ciconiiformes > Thinocoridae > Thinocorus > Thinocorus orbignyianus. The sequence continues at coordinate 1,244,166 of VXBW01008083.1, read as the reverse complement.
TTCTGCTTCAAATAAAGAAACAAACAGGGATTATGCCAATAGCAGAGGTTTAAAGAAAAAGTAAAAGCAAGTAAAAGAAGATCCTTCTCAGATCTGCTCCCAGAAAGTATTAGGTCAGGGTCTTCCTTGTCTAGAGACTGCATCTAGGTATTTCACTGAATAAAACTAATGGGCCTAACCTTCACGAGTTTGTCTAGTTTCTTTTGAATAGTTAACAGTTTTAGCATCCAAAGTGTCTTATGGTTATCTAAGTTAAACATTGTGTATGAAAAAGTAATAAATTTGGTTCGGTTGGTATATCCTGCAACTGTTGTTCTATTAACTTTATGCAAACTATTCTTAATCTTATCTACCTGTCACATCCCTTAACAATCTCTTCTTTAATTGCAGAAAATTTATTATTTAAAGTATTTCTCTCTATAAGGAAACTGTTGCATCCTTCTGATTATTCTTGTTTCTCTCTTTCTTTTTTTCCGCCTATGCCTATTTTATTGTTTGCTGGGGTGACTAGCACTGCACACAGTATTCAAGATGTGTATACCATAACTCTTTAAAAAGGTATACTGAAGTTTCACATTTTGATGTCTATTTCTTTCCTAGTAATTTTCTTTTTGAAGGATGCTGAGCACTGGATTGATTTTCCACTGAACCATACACAAAGATCGCTGTCCTCTGACATGGGGACATTTATGCAGCCCTTTGTGGGTGATTCCTTGATATCAATAACATAAGGCTATGGCATGAGCTCAATGTAGGCTTTGATGAACTATCCTTTTTCTGTCTCTGCTAATTTTCAAGAAACTGAAGAGAACTGAAGAGAACTGTACTCTTTAAGACTTCAGCCATATGGCTTGCTTTCATAAAAAAACAGCTAGTGGTTTTAAATACTAAACAGGGTCAGAAAAACAGGTTTGGCCATCATTCCATTAGTCTTATTTTACTTTTAAAGCACATTGGCCACACAGTGCAGCCAAAGTCCTGGTTAAACAATAAAAGCAAACACCAAACATTAACAGGAGTCTATTGTTGTATAGTAATGAAAAATGTGGAAGCTGAGTGTGTGCAGGAGAAAAAGACTAAGTCGTTTAGTTTGGGATGTGTTGTTACAAATCATGAAAATGTGGCAGACAGAATGGCAGATGCATATAATTGCACAGAGGGAAAGCTGAAACACAGAGGTAGCATTATGAAAGTAAGAAGCAGAATGCAAGCCTTGAGATCAACGACAAAAAAAAGATCAGAAAAACAACAGGGTGTTGAAAAATATTGACAGCTAGAGACAAAACACCACAGAGATGTTAAAGGGATGAAAAGACGGACTAGACACAGAAAAGGAATTGTGGAGACTAAGATAAAGGATTACAGGGACACCGAAGAAGATGGAGTGCAAATTCTAAGCACTGAAAGTTGGTGAAAACCAGGTCTTGGTAACTGAATTAAATCAACTTCAGTTAAGTATGTATTGCAAAATCCGGGCTACATGAGCCAAGAGAAATGGAAAGGTAATGGACTCAGTATTCACATACAGGTTTTACCTGCACTGGTGACAAGGACTGAATGGTATTTGGGTTGGTGGAAAAATTACAGAAGAGACAGAGCAAGGAAAATAATGATCATTCTACTTTGACAGCATATCCTAGATACAGTGATAAGTACAGGGAGAAGTACAGGACAACAAACACTTTACCCTTTGACTGCCTAATTCTCATCCAAAAGCATTATTTTTGCTCCCATATCAAGACAGATTATATAAAGTCCACGTTTCTTTTGAAGATTATTTGCCTAGAAAAGCCACCAACATAACATTCCTTGCAGCATTATGTTTATTTGTAATGATTTTACAGTGAAAGGTAACTTGCAGCATTTTGTACAATTCTAATTATGTGCAGATAAAGGGCAGCAAATTTTCTTCTAAATTTCTTAGCTGAAGCCTGAAATCTTATGTAAATCTCTAACAAACTTCTCAAGCAACATTTTCCTCCAAGAACTATGGGAATATGGTATTTTTACAAAAAAAAAAAAAGAAATGCAAGCAAAAATATTTTCATTTCCAAAGCTTAGCACATAGATCACCTCTTTGTAATAGCATATGCGTGCAAAAAATTTACCTTGAAACATGTACATAACCAATATGTATATTCATTTACCCTATTCACATAATTGGCAAACATATCCTGATTCTTAACTGACTAGGCTATCATGTGAAAACCACTCACAGAACATACTTTCTATTCTTACCAGTTCATTAACCAGAATGACAGTGCAGTAACGTTTTTCCAGATAAAAGGGAAGAAAGTGAATATCTAAGCCTGCAGAACCTCTCCCTTCCAAGAACAGTTTTTCCATTGGACTGAAGAACTCATGCAGGAGGTTGGATGGGTCAGCTGTTAAAATAAGTTTAAATGATTGTTTAGATAAAACAACACAGGTTGTAAAATAACACAGATGCCTGATCTTAAACATAAGGATATTGTATGCAGCCTCCTATATTATTCCATGTTTAAGGCACACTTGTAATCAAGTGTGTAATCAGTACGCCTGGTTACACTTGTGAAAAAGTGATGCAGTATTGAATGCTGTATTATTTAAATACATTTTGTTAACTGCTCATGGTCTTATTTTGTAAACTGAAGTAAAACTGGGGAAAAGAGACAGTTCTCACTGTCAAAATCTTTAAGGATGTACAGCCTCTAAGCGAATGACACCTCCTGCCAGAAAGAAGGAAGATTATATAAGTAAGCAATCTTGCTCTCAGTGGTAGTAACTGTGTTATGTTACAGTCTGAAATCCTCCCGAATGGACAAAAACTAAATAACAGCAAGCTTGCTCTCTTTGCAATGCTTTCACAAAGGCATTATGCTGACTAAGTGCTTTCTTCATAAGATGCTAAGAATCTTAGGGTTAAATATAAGAAGAGTCTGACTACTTTCTCATTGCGTGTTTTTCATCTGCTGAGCATATTTTGATAACCCAGACTGCTTTAGAACCAGACTTTCATCCAACTTTCACAGGTTAACTTTCTAAAGTTCAACAGACATAAGAACAGATGGGAAAATGCAGGCAACTGCAGAAAATGAGGGGAAAACACAAAAGAAACCTATATCAAACTGTGGCTAATTAAATAACAGGGATTCACCACTCAAAACCATCAAGAACCAAGCTGAAGAAAGGCATAATCCCCAACCACCTTTTCTCTCCCTAGTCCACGTTCTTTTCCAATTAACATAGGAATCTTCCAATATTCATGCTTCAACCAGCAGTTACGTTTGATATGAACTTGATGTTTTGAAAGTTTACAAAAACAATGACCAAAACAAACCCCCCATCACACAGGCTAACAGAGCCCTAACAGGAACTAATTTTTAACTAAATAAGGCACTAACTCTCCAGTTCAAGTGTTCCCATTCAAAGTATGTCAGACTGTGGAGAGGACCAAATTACTTTTGTGAGAGTTCTCCCTCCTCACCTTCTCTCTGGATTCTGTGATATTAAAACAATTGAGACATAAGTAACATTTATTAATTTTATTTTTTTTTACAGTTTTCTTCCTTTTTATTATGGTTGCTTCAAGAAAAAAAAAAAAGTTCCTAATTCCTGTTACTCTCCGCTTAGGACTCTTCACCCTTAACAGTACATGTTCTCTCAGGTTAGGGATTAAAATGTATGGAACACTCTTATTCAGGTTTTGTTCACCATGTTACATGGAGAACAACGGGAAATTATTCCCAAAGCAGAAGTACACTTCTGCAAGAAATGAAAACATAATTTTGTTTACAAAGACTTGAAATGTCATAAAAATGTCTCTGTAACTCCAACCTGACTGAAGCCATAAAAAATTTTGTAATAGTAAGTAATAATTACTTTAGATATCAAAATCTTTCTCACGTAAATACTCTGATTTCTACTGTAGTGACACAAGAGATATTGTACAGAGGTACTTACAGCAATTTAAGTTGTTTTCTTCATTTGAATCTTCAGTCAGGGCACCATTTTTACAATTTAATGTGTTCATTTCAGAACTAAAAGGAAAAAAAAAATAATGATAGCAATACACTACAGCTGGACATTTCCATTAGTAATAGATAGCCTCTTTTCCCTTTTTATGAATAAATACCAGAAAATCAAACATTTTCAAGAACACATGCACACTTTTTAGGACCATCTACCTATCAATATTTTAAATTTCACCTCTTCCACTTGTTAGTAGTCTTATTTACAGCAGAGCCAGAACATGCTTCCTTCACAGAGCCACGGAATTGTCAGATTTGGAAGGGATCTCTAGAGAGCTATTCCAACTCCCCTGCTAAAGCAGGATTGCCTAGAGCACATTACTCAGGGGTGCACCCAGGCAGGTCTTGAAGGACTCCAGAGAAGGGGATTCTACAACTTCCCTAGACAGCCTGTTCAAGGGCTCTGTCACCCTCACTATAAGGAAGTTTTTTCTCATATTTGAGTGGAACTTCATATGTTCCAGCCTGCGTCCATTGCCCCTCATCCTGTCACTGGGAACCACTGAAAAGAGTCCACCTCCATCCTCCTTCAACCCACCCTTCAGATACTTAAAAGCATTAATAAGGTCTCCCCTCAGCCTTCCCTTCTCCAGACTAAAGAGTCCCAGCTCTCTCCGCCTTTCTTCATAAGGGAGATGCTCCAATCCCTTAACCATCCTTGCTGCCCTATGCTGAACTCTCTCTTTTTAAAGCAGAGGTAAGTATTCTCCTTTATTAATGATAACTCAAGTACCTTATCTAGGTACCACCCTGAGAGCTAACTGAATCTATTAACATTTATCTGCCTCCCAAGGTGTTAAAATACTTTTAACATGACATTAGCATTTAAAACCAATAAAAATAAGAAAGTTTAACATAGATTGTTTTTTTTAACATTAACTGTAATTCCTGGTATATACTTGTACGTTATAGAATACTAGATTATTAATTTTTGTGTGATATACACTTTTAGGCAAACATTTTCTGTTTATTACCTTAATTAGAAAATATAACAGCAGCTTATATGTGTAAGAAAAGGGAATTTATCTAGAAAATGAAGGTTCTAGTTTATTGCTTTAGAAAATCTGTGTCTCCAGTGCTTTGCTGAAAACCTTGGATTCACTACTAGTCATTGTACCACAGTCAGAATTTATTATTTGAACTCTACTCTAAATTTTAAGTCTGTTTCTAATACCATCTGGAAAGGAATTCTGTCCAGTGAAGGGGAAATTCCATTTGTAACTGTTCAGCAGTGGTAATTTGGGACCGAGGAACAATCTGGCATGGAGGACAAGAAGGTCAAACTGTCTGGAAGCAGGAATGCCACAAATGGAACAACTCCCTGTAAGGGAGAAAAGGTTCCCTCACTGAAAAGATAATAAATTACACGGCATCACCTTGCATTCCATGTTCCATTGCTACAAGAGCTCAAGAGCCATTTTTGGCAGACAGAGCTGCTGCTGCAGGATGAATCAAAGACTGGGTTAAGATACCTGATGCTAACGCTCACAGGATTGCTTCTGGTGCATGTAAGTGTACATAAGGAACGGGCTTGTGTCGCAGTTTTGTAGAACTGCTTACGGCAGTAGGTCTCTGTATAATGCATTTATTCATTAAATCTTTATATTTAAACACATAAGTGTGTTTATTTTGACTCAAGGGATACAGTAAAAATTCTCCAAAACCAGTTCAACAAATGTCAAATAAAGCTTAAAAATATCCTTTTTTGCCTCCTTGTGTAGGCCTGGAGAAATATAGGAAACACAACGCCTGTGTAGAGTTCCACTGATTTCAACAGAAGTCTGCGTTTATGCAAGGCAACAATACCGAAACCTAAAGAAAGTTCAGGCCTTAATTGCTTTCATTTTCTGAAATCCAACACTGTTGAAAAGTTATCTCATTTCAGTTTTCTTCAGTTAAAATGTTACTGGGTTTATTTCTTTTGTTGTTGTTGTTATTTATTATTCAGTGCAACTGCAGATTTCTGGTCTCACAAATACTAATATTTCATCACCTAAATTTGAAAATTTTACTTGTGGGAAATATTTTTTGAAATATAAAATTATGTGACTGTAATGAATTATTTCTCTTTTCCCTTCTTTATCCACTTGATATATTGTATTTTTACAAATAAAGAAAGAGTAAACTGTGGATCTTGGTTGGAAATGCCCAAGTAGTTCATCGCTTGGAAGTTTGTTTTTTCAAGAGTAAAGGAAATGAGAGGCTCATTGCTTTATAAAGTCTTATATTTATCCCCTCCTAGACAGTAAAGTCAATACCTCATTAACAAGAGATACTGTACCTTATTTTTTTATTTCATTTCTACATATTCTTAAATGCAGAGACCTTTGTCACTGCATAAAATGTTAACAGATATGAAGACTACATTTTATAATTCGCAAGTCAACTGTTTGAATAACTCCTATGTAATTTAACATATCATTAACTTTACAAGACGTCTCATAATTTCAATTTGGAATGTAAAACAGTAATGTTTTGGATTTCGTACTACTAGCCATAGTACTTTCATATTTTTGTACCACTCAACAGTAAAAAATTCACTAAATAATTTAGAAAAGTTTATCACTAAATGCAACTTTATAATTCAAGTATTTGAAATTAATACCTCTATTTTTCAAAACACTCTATTGTACTTTTGCATTTTGGTAAAGTCTCTACAGTACTTAAATAATCTCACTGTGTACCAGGATTTCAAATGATGATGTGCACACTGGACCATAACATGGATTGATTTCACATCCTTCTCCCTGATGTTCACAAGTATTTATAATTTAGAAGGGACAGATACATGCTTTAATCTATAATTAATTATAAATATATAACAAATTCAAAGACAGCTTCCTGCATGTTTTCTCTATAGATTTTCAAATAAAAATGTAATTTTGTAAATTTAAGCTTAAAAATAACATCCAAGTTCATATTTATTTATTTATTTAGATTCTTGAAGTCAGCCAGCCAGAGTTTAATAGTGAAAAAAACCCACATCACAACACATGTTATTATAAAACTGGGGTGACTTTATATAATGTTCCTTAACCTAATCAAGCCTCAGGAGAGAAAGATGTTTAAGAAATTTATTAGGAAATTTACTTCTTTCGTTATTTAAGATAAAATATTCCATTTTTTAACAAATCAAACCAGTTAAGCTAAGTAAAACATGGATTTTAAACTAACCCTGATAAATGCTAATACTGATCCAAATTCAGTCCAGTAAGTGCAAGATTGAGATATAAACCATCAGAAAAAAATCCCATTGGAATCCCACAATTCTGTATACCAGGGATTCTTGAACTGCAACAAATCAACAGTACCCAATTATCTAAAAATTCTGAGCCATGATTTTTTCTTAGAGCAAACGGAGCACATTTCTTTCAGAAAATGTGCAAAGTAGACAGTGCAATATTTACATATTTACTTGCTAAAAATAGGGCGCTGATGTTGCCACTATCTCTACCTGATGTAAAAAATTTCTCTTACAGTGCTGATTTTTTTAAATAGACTGAATTTGGCATCTTACATTTGTCATTCACAAAATCCTTGTCTTTTTAATACTGGAGCGCAAATTAATTACCTAAAATAGGTTTTCTCTAAAATAATGCTCAGATTTTTTCTTTTTCTCTTTTTTTTTTTTCACAAGAATTATTATAGAAGAAAAAAAAACACTTGAATTTTACTTTTGTACACAAGCTTTATAATGTTTCTGCTCATAGAATAAATATAAACTGCATCATACTTGTCCATAATTTTCTGTACAAAGGCTAATTTTACTCTTGGCTCTTTGAATAAGTATTGAAAATTTATACAAGACAATGAGGAATTAGAGATGTAAAATATCCATGTTAATATGTAGTTCATGATCTTGCTAGGAAGCACCAAGTATCATAAGACAAGCTTTTCAAGCAATTTCCACTAAAAATAATTCTCTTCTCCCAGTTACTTTAGTGTAATGATGATTTCCACAAAGGCTATAGGTCTGAAAAGAGGGGATGAGAAAGTCTGGGAATAGCAAACTTTGTCCCTCTGTACCTGTTTTACACCGAGGCTACAGGAATAATCTATATTCACTAACTGCAGTTAATCACTCACAGGGAACCTAATGCAATCAAGAATTTTTCTGAGAAATGAGTGAAGGGGATAAACCTTATCCTCAACACCTTACCTCTGTTCATGACAACACTGCTTTTCAAGTGAATTTGAAAAGAACAGATATATTTCAAAAAAACAACTTACAACAAAATCTTTGGTTATTTTCATCTCTCCAAAGCAAATTGTGCTTCTTACCATCATATTTCCTTAATATTATTTTATAGGGTTTTTTTCCATCTCTCTTCACAAATAATTTCTACCAGTGTGACACGAGTTAAGACTGTGCAGTTACATTTATAGACCAAGAGGTTTGTTTAATTTACAACAAGTGCAGAGCTCATAGATGCTGAAAACTACACTGTAATGTATCTCCAAAAAATACTGCAAGTAGAGTTTTAGCTCTAGACTCAGGTTTAATATTACCCACAGAAGTTGTTCTCCCCTAGCAGTAAAATTTGATGAACCAGCTTATAGCAAACAATTATTACATACACCATTTGATAGCTCTTTGGTCTCTCTTAAAATAAATAATCTTGCTAGGCTAAGAAAAAAATCACAACTCTAAATAAATGGACTTGTAAGATTCTCAGAATATGTTACCCTGGAGATTCATTTTAATACCTATGCTTAAAGGCCATTTCTTAGAAAGGAAAATGATGTGAGGTATGCAAGTACAACATACTATCTATTCTACTTTTACAGATGAGTATCTCACATAAAATTACAAAAATATAAATTCTATATAAAAAGCCATCTCTTTCAATGCTTTATCTTTGAATCAGAATGTCAAGTCACGATTGCAAAAACAGACTACAACAGAAGAATCACTGTAAAAGTAACAAATTGTTCAAAAGCTGTATGAAAAAAAATTATAACATAGCAAGCATATTACATGGAAATATGTATGTATTACATGGAAACATCAAAAACACATGGAGTACAACATATTTCTTCACTGGGGTGAACTATACATTGAATAAATTCTATTTTCATAGTTGAATGACAGAGAAACTCATTGCTTTGATTTGACATGGTACCAAATGTCTCTCTCCAAATTTATTCTCACCCCAATGGACAAAGCACCTGCAGACAAGTGAAAGGAAAGATAAATAAAACTGTTCTGGAAAAACATGTACATTGTGTCTCATTCTTTTATAACAAAGAGAAATAAAATCTCACACAATAATAAAAACAAAAGGAATATAGTTAAGATCAGAAAGATGTAAGAAGCATGGTTATCGTCTCAGTCTGGTTCAATACATCCCTTTTCAATACATAGAAAAATCTGTAAATGGATCACTCTGAATGCTTAACACTGCCATAAAATAAGTCTACTCAGACAGTTTGCTGACCTGTGTCAGGGCAGTCCCCAGTATCAACACCAGCTGGGAGATGAAGAGCTTGAGAGAAGCACTGAGGAGAAGGAATTGGTATATTGGTGGATAAAAACTAGAAACTATGAGCTGGCAATGTGAGCTTGAAGCATAGAATGCCAACTGTGTTCTCAGCTGCATCAAAACTAGTGTGGCCAGTAGATGAAGGGAGGTGATTCTGCCCTTCTATTCCACTCTTGTGAGACCCCTCCTTGAGTACTGCATCCAGCTCTGGGGTCCCCAGCACAAGAAAGACATGGACCTATTGGAGTAAGGCAAGAGGACCACAAAAATGGTCACGGGTCATAACACCTCTCCTACGAAGAAATGCTAAGAGAGTCAGAATTGTGAAGAAGAGAAGGCTTCAGGAAGATCTTATTCTGTCTTTTTGGTACTAAAAGAGGGTTTATAAGATGGGGAGAGATTTTTTGCCAGGGCCTGTAGTGACAGTACAAGGGGTAAGATCTTTAAACTAAAGAAGGGTAGATTTTAAATCAGATATTCAGAAGAAATTGTTTATGATGAGAGTGGTGAGACACTGGAACAGGTTATCCAGAGAAGTTGTGGATGCACCATCACTTGAAGTGTTCAAGGTCAGACTGGAGAGGGCTTTGAGCAACCGGTGGAAGATGTTTCTGCCCAAAACAGGAGGCTTGAAACTAGGTGATCTTTAAATTTTTCTTCTTCCAACCCAAACAATTCTATGATTTTATGGTGTTAAGCCCACAGTAGTGTCCTATCGCACCGTAAGCAGCAATCATTCATAGAATCATAGCATTGTCTAGGTCGGAAGCGGCCTCTGAGAGCATCTAGTCCAACCATCAACCTAATTCTGACAAAAACCGAATTCTTCCCTCCATCAACACTGAAGCCTTCTCTATAAAAAATATTGCTGTTGAAGAACCCAAGGCAAGCTTTACCATCAAGCTTATGTACAAGCTGTGTAGACACAATGGCAAGGGATGAGCTGTCTACTTGTGAGACTCTTGCTGTATCTCTCATAATCTATATTCTGCAGAGACACAATGGAGGCTTTTAGATCTTAATTTTTCCTTTACCCTATCAGTAAGTAAATCTTCAGTTTAACATAACTCTTTCCTTGAAACATGAAACTGCTTACAAAAAAAGTATAAGAATAAAATTCAGAAAATGAAAAATATTTTGAATTCCTGGTATTATCTGTGTTTTTTAATAAGAAAAAAAAGTAAGTAAACAAGAAGTTATATACAATATTCTCTAAAGACTGAACTGAATTTATTTTTTTTTTTTAGGATGAGTTTTTCTCTATGTAAGAATATTTATCCACATTTACAGGGGTTTTTTTGCAATCAATCTATGTAATCATAAGCCATACTTATGACCCACAGACACTGTAATGAATAGTCTAAACTGCTTATTCATGGTCTTAGAATAGGACTCCATGAATCATTAGTATACCTTTACCACTTCCTAGTTTTCTAGAAGGAAATCTATGAAGGAAAAGTTATTAAATGTAACCTTGAATTTTACTGTCTTTCAATACTTTTTTCTTTTTTTAGTGGACATCAGTCAAAATATCAACATGACCGAAAACTCCTTATGTGTAGTTTTATATTAGAATTCCTGGGCCACATAATGTGCATCTCTCTGTCTGCTTTTCCTTCTCCCACAGGGATTAGACCATGCTGGTACACAGAAGCAGGACTAGAATAATAACTGAAGTGTCAAGGGCTCGGAAAAGTATAGAAAAGTGTATAACTTGAAAAAATCCAGGCACGTGTATCACAATATACTTAAAATAAAAACTATGTCAACTGAATGAAAGAAAAATCACCATCCTTTCCAACAAACTTCATTCAGCTCTCCAGGGACAAATAGGTCTTGCTTGTAACCACTGAATGATACTCTGCCTCAGACATGGGCAACTGATTTTTTTAGCTTAGACACCACTGTGTCCCAGTAAGGATATAGTTTGTCTGGCCTCTAGCTTCAGATTGGGATATCTTTTCAGTCACAGTATGATGAGCCCATGCCACAATGACTAAAGGGTCTGTCTCCTCTTTGGTATGCATGACACCATTTTGGATGCCTGTGACACTGCCAGAGGGACAAGCTGGGAGGTGAGAGGGCAACCTGCAGGTAACGCTTGTCACAGTGATGTTTAAAGTGCTATATCTGACACATTGAGGGGCACAGTATGAAAACATAGATGCACCTATGAGACTGAGGAGTCTCACTTGGACCGGCATGGATGATTAGGTTGCTAGGATGGAAGCATGCAAACGACATCAATCATGTCGGCACAATTATTTAGAATATAAGCACTGATTTTACGGTAGTTTTATGCTTGTGGAGCACTTAGAGCAACGGTCCCCTATTTGCAGAAGGCATTTTCTGGGTTTATCAAAAGAATAAAAATGATTGTAGGTACAATCTTCTTACTGATCAGTTATGAATTGCACACATACTAAGTTTTTAATACAATTCCAGAAGTTTTCTGTGTTCCGTTCAAGAAAACATCTTCTTAAAAAGAGCACCTAAGTGGCACAGATAACAGAAACATCTAAAATTATACAAAATCAATACTGGAGATTTCTAAAGATTTAAGATGCCCTCAAATCAACTTCAATAAGAGTGAGGTCTAGATGTATGACTAAAATTACACTTTTTAGACTAATTTACTTCCTAGGGATAAATCAAGCTGAAATATGCAAAATGATGAAAAATCCTTTTCAGTTTCAAGAGCTTCTAATATATCTAAGTATAATATACTAGTAAAATCTGTAGATAATGATGGAGTCACCAGAATTTATTATTATACTTCTATAATACCTCTATTATATTTTTCTTCCTTTGTAAGAGGCTTTGGACAGTAGTTTTAGAAAATCACTGCTTTGTCCTAAGAGAATTTCAGAAAGAGTTATACAGTTTTCCAGTTTATTTCTTCTCTTGCTCAAATTGAAGACGTAGTCCTTTGCACTGGGATATACTAATAGTATTTGACTTCTCAATGTTATCTCCCCCATCAGAATTAATAGTATAGGAGATATGAATGGTGATTCTTTATTACATTGCATTTTTAATTAGCTATTTTTGGTAAAAAATATAAACAGAAGTAACAACCAATCAAAGCAGTCCAACATTTGTATAGTCAGCTGAGTGTCTGGAGATCTTGTCAGAGTAACCGGCGGTTATGACCAGACTTTTTTCTACCATGTGTTGTGTGAAACATGCAGGGCTATTTCCCCTTGGATAGAGGCCTTGGAAAACATACCTACAGGTTTTGTACGAAAATCATTCTGCCGATGTTGGTTGCACATTTCAAACCTAACAATTATTAATCACTGGAGGTTCACCTGTTGTAGCACACCTGACAAGTGAAAATTAGTTGTTATGTTCACCAAACACACAGGACACTGACAAGCAGTACAGCCCACAGAGTGCAGCCAAGGGGCAGAAAGGCACCGAATGCATCCAGCTAACACGTCTGTATAATAGTGCTCTGGTGGGTATAGCATTCTTTCTTGTCGCTATTTATGGGCTGGCGTATTTTTCACATGTATTGTGAGAAGGTGTATATTCAAAACTAGATCCTGCTTCTATGAGATGAGACACGATTGGTCACACTATTGTGTCTTTGCTGTAAACTGACTTCTTACTTCTGCTGGGTTTTTTTTAGCTACTGTACTATTCCAACTGATGCTTATAAATACTGGTCTATGAATGAATAATTATAAAACATGGTTGAAGTGACAGAAGACTAGAGAAACAGCTCTCTATAAATAAATTGCACAATATAAGAGTGCAAAAGCTATCACAAAAAAGACTTGGAATTGACATTTTTAGACTATGACTGAAAAATAGAGTTACTCAGCTGTCAATTATTAAAACATTGCAATTCTTAATATCGGCAAGTTCAAACAATTGTTTAAGATATTTGTGATGGTTCTTTCTCTGTGCTGGGCTACTTCTAGAGAGTGCCATAAATCTTAGTTCTCAAAACTTTTTCATTCTTTCTCCTTTAACCCTGACTATCAGGGATTCTGATTTACAACTCTCCTCTTCAATGAACACAACGATTTCTGCCTGTTGCAGAATAAATACCAAGGTTATTGATATTTATCTCACAGACTAACAATTAAAGACAGTGAAGGCAGAAATACCATCTTTCAGACTATAAGTCTTAAGCATAGATATTTGATTACATCTTTCCTTGACTCCAAATCCAATTACTCTTTGGTTTTTATTCTTTGCCATTCTATTATCTTTATCATGCTTACTTTGAACTATTCTTCTCTTTTCAGATTTCCTATGTTAGAAAATCTGCTCAGGGTCAGTTAAAAAAATAACATCTAGACACAAAATTATAATGATATATCTGCACTAATTCCCTTTTATTCCAGAGGAGTAAGAGCCTACTGGCTTCTCCATGAGCCTACTGAACCTGTAACATTTTATACGTAAGAACAATTAGAATTCTCACATACTGCCTATTTATAAAGAAAAACTTAACCTTACTGTTGCACCTTCAAAGAGCTCTACCTTCTTCATTCCAAGAATCTGAACTCACATCCTGTTGTACTGAACTTCAGTTGCTTTTCAGCATTTCAGTCACCAAAGTCACCATGGTTGCCACTGTCCCAGCATCATTACTTCACCTTTCAATCTCGGTTTCTCTAACACTTTTTCCAAATGGCACATTACACCCATTTTTATCTTTTACACCCCATTAATCTTTTCCCCTCTGCTTATTTGTAAAGTGGTTTTTAAATGTTACATAATTCTACAATATTTCCTTGTCTGAACCTATAATTCTTCACAAAGGATATGCACGCAGCTATACACAAAGATGCAATACTAATACAATTGTATAATTCAATATATTAAAATTAGCAATTGCCATGTAAAACTCACCTGAACATTTGCTCTTGCTTTACTTGCCTGGCTTGATGTATTTGCTCTGGCTGCATTAAGTAACTTCTGGATTCCAGAAAAACGACCCTGGAGTATGGCAAGTACACATAATCACCACATTTTTAACTTGTAGAATGAAGACAAAACTCAGTTTATGCTAATTTTTAAATGAAGACTTGGTAAAGAAACTTATTATTTTTCAATAGAGGATACTTTAAAAGAACTCAAAAATAGATTTCAATGTATTCTTTATATTTATTTATTAATTAATTCATTAATTCTTCTTTCTTTAATAACTTAAATTCCATAATTTAAACCATGCAATTTTTAAAGCTCGTGAGCACACAAAATCCTGAGACACTCATTCAAGGCTATTGGGAAACATATTAAACTACTACCTTATCAATATTACAGGTTGATTTGTAATCATAGGCACAGTCTACAGTTACGTCATGACACAGAGATCAATTTTCAATTTTCTTTTCAAAAAATTAAAAAAAAAATCAGAAAAACAATACCCGTTTTAATATTAAGACAAATTGTATACATATTTTATTTGGGAATAATTTTCTGAAGTGTGATTTATACTATGATTTGTATTAAATTAAATTATTACATAATTGATTCACATTCAAAGAAAAATGTTGAGATAATTTTATTTTGCTTTTGTAGATAATTAATCTATTAAAATAGAGTAAATTGTGATTTCCCTGACAAACCAGATGAAATTGCTTCACTTCAGTTTTTCCCTAGAAGATTCTGATCTTCTTTCCTTTTACGTATATTGTGCACGTTATATCCATTCTAGCTACAGAATAATCCCTTGCCTTACTGCTAGTCATTAATCAAGAATTAGTTTTAGGTATCGTTGTAAAATTTGTGTTCCATGGTACTAGCACTCATAATTCACTCATTTTAAACCAGCCTTCTGCATTTTCTCTGCACTCACAGACAGTAAAAACTTAAGGAAGATTACAGAGTACATAGTAAAACTACAAAATCTGGAGTCAACTCGCTTAGCACCAGCATGGATCTGAATTCAGACTAAACTGTCTATTTATTAAGTATTAAAAGGTAGGAACTGTACAAACAGAAAGCATTATTTAGTTGATAGAATGGGTAATATCTAACAAGCAGACAAATACTAGTCAGGAATAGTTTGGGATGCAGAATTTACAGCTTTTGGAACTGATATTTGCTGTATTTTTGAAACAAGGTCAGACAGGCATTCATATTTTTAATTTGACCTTTCCTTAAATTGTACTATATTATACACCTACTTCTAAGATTTTCAGTCCAGTTTTCCGTAAAAGAGCTACCTCCTTAGTATCACAAACTCATTTCCTAGTTTTATTTGCACTAAGTAGTACACTCTCTGACACTAGATGGGTCAAAATACTGGAAACATGAAAAAAATAATCTTATATTTTAGATCACAAGTTCAAATATTGCCCAAATTGATAATTACTTTAAGTAGTTGTCAAGTTGAGTGATATATTTAAACTTAGATTAGATCGCCTAAAAGAAAAGATCCACTGAAAAGATCCTTGGAAGATCCATTCTTTCCAAGAGAACTACCCACAGAACTGCTTACAGGCAATCTCACTGACCACTTTGAGGATTTCAAAAAGCTAAACAAATTGATATGATTCCCACATAGGAGGCTTGTGCCATAGCACATTGCTGGAGCAGTGAAAACAATCTTGATACAGGTGTCTATACCAAACCTATTCTGTGGGTGAAAGAGAAATTTGCAGCCGACACAATGTATATATTACATAGAGTAGTAGAACAAGCTAAAAATTCTATGGAAAACGGTTCTTGTAAATAAAAGAATGACACAAACTATTCTTTGGCTCTATAGACTAAATAGAAAATGTGGAATCATACCACTCAAACAAAATTTAAAGGGGCACAGCACTCTCTTTTGTATTAAGGAAAGCAGCATTTGTCACTCAACAGCTGTTACATCTATGATGAATACAGATGAAAAATTAGATTAATTAATAGTGATGTGAACCCCAAGGCAAAAGCATGGGTTTTTACTTTTCCATGCTTAATAATTTAAACAGTAGGGTAAGCAGATCGGGGAAAAAATAACCAACTATTAATTAACATGGTTTGCTTCTCTTTAGAATTCTGCTGGATCTCAGCCAAATACAAAAATACAAGCAAAGTTCATGAACTCCATTTGATTAAAACTCCAGCTTTATTGCTTACACTGAGATAGAGTTCAATTAAGGCTTATTTATCTTCTTTATTCATTATGATAGCTTCTACTCCATAGTGTTTGTAACAATTTTGATAATATAAATCCCTATAATTTAACCTCAAGGATTTACATTTTTAAGGAGAAGAAAATTACAAAAAAGGGTTGATAAAACGGCACGATCATTACAGATTTGTCTTTACAGCATTGTGTACCTGAATATGCCATCATTTCTGAAGGGATTAGTAACATTTAGTATAACTTTCTTCAGCTCATAACATGGTGATTTGCATTTTAATATATCCTGAAAAGGAGTAAAAATGTGTATCAATATAAAAAGTTGCATTCATGTATAATACATAAACAAAAAGGAAAATGTTACAAAGAAAAACAGAACCATGTCTCTGACCAGTGGTGACTACAATATCAACGTAATTTAAATCACGCGGTTCATTGTCAGCAAAGAATATTTAAAGACTATTTTTTTTCAAACATGCATTAAACTTCACCACATTTTAAATGCCCTTCAAAATGATAGCACGGGGCCAAGAATCAAGATATCTTTTTGCCTTCTTATCTTTCCATGTCCTCTATTTTCTTCTCTTGCCCCAGCTCTGCTTTCTAATATCTACAAAAGAGTCATGAAAACAAACAGGACAATCACATAAGCACCATTTAAGTTCAGAAGAGTATCTATCCAGATCCGTTCAATGAATGTTTGATAACAAACACTGGAACACATGCCTATTTCTGCTTTGACTATTTCTGGGATATATCTTAAATCTAAAGACTGTCTAAAGCTAAAAAGCACAAATAAACATAGCAACATCTAACAAATATCTGCTGCCCATCTACGTGTGACAACAGAAATCACCTCCATAATGAACCTTCCAAAAGCATTTAGATGCTGAAAGGACTCCAGATTTATTTTCAGAGCAATCAGTGAAAAATTTTTAAATTTACTCAGGATCTAAGTGTGATTTGGCATCTTAGATAATCCTCTAGGCTTCTCTCTGAGTGTACATAGGCTAATATCGGAAACCTGAAAATTCACAGGTCAAAGGTGCTGATGCTAACTCACGTTTTTATTTTACCTCAGGTCACTTCTGTTTGACACAATATACAGATGAACAGCGTTTTTGTGATGATACTTATCATACACACATAAACTTACAGCAGGCTCAATATGGTTGACTTCAGATTTCAGAGAAAATGTCAGTGTGGCACCATCTACTCCACCCACATTCTTTGAGATCAGTAGCAACACTGCTTCAGCAGGGCGCAGAAAACGACTAGTGAATTCCACATTTATACTTGTTTGTCTCCTAGGCAAAATAATAATAATGACAACATAACAATACTAATAGTTTAAATAGTTACATATGAAATTGTGAATCAGGAGCACATTAGAGTCTTTGTACGGGAAGGTGGCTAGAAAATAAAATAAGTTGTTTCTTTTGAAATACTTCTTTGTAGTTCAGTCTTCTACCTAAGAGTCCCCAAAATGTTCTAATAAAAGAACTATATAGATAGGAAAAGAACAATAGTCCTTCTTGCTTTTTATGACCTCAGCATGTAGCTTAATTTTTCTTCCCATACATGCTAGCAGAGGAAATTCTCTTAAATAATAGTATTACTCTAAGTTAACAACTGATCTATTTTACACTCCCCTATTTGAATAGCTTTTTATCAATTGAACAGTCAGACATCCTGTCATGCACATTGTGAGGCAGATATAGGTGTTCTTAATCAAGAGAATAAGAAGAATAATTAGTAAAGCTGAGTAATTAAGAGGTAGAAAAACAAAGCTCTATCATAAGCAACAGCTGACATCTCTAAAGGAAAACTGGAGAAGGGGAGACCACACAGCATGAGAGCTTAGACTAGGTAAGAGTTAAGTTCAGACTTGATTTGTATTAGTACTATAACTAACCAATATCAGTAAGAAAAGTTTAATGGCTGAAACTCACACTTTAAAACTCCCAAAATTACTCTCTGATGTTGTGATAAATGTCTTAAGAAGGCATGAATGTCAGAAAAATCAGTGTGTAGGATTGCTCTAAAAGTAAGAGAACTGTACAATCTAAATACATTCTGCCTTTCTACACATACGACCAGAACAGAGAAGTTTCACTAAGCAATAAAAGACCTAAATTTTTGGAGTTTCAAGGGGAATATCTCAACATATGTACCAAAAAGTCAGCTGAATGGTCTACACTTTCACTGTGACATCACTCTATGCACTTAAAGAAATTTTAAAATTTAACCCCCTACAAACTGTATGAAAGAGATGGCTGAAAGAAAAGAACTCGTAGTAAAATCTTGACATTTTTTAATTTATTCAAGCTGATAACACTTCAAAGAAATTCTTAAAATATAGGAAAAGGAAGCAGATACTAAAGTCAAAAGGCTTTCTCCTCAACTCAAATCAACTTCCTTCATTAAAAAATTAATAGGATCTCTGCAGCCTGAAAGAAAAGAACTAGATAGAGGGCAGAGGGAAATTATGTGTGATTTATTGGTCTTCTGCCAAGTGGTAAATCTAAGGCAGAGGCAATCAACTAACGCTTGTATGTGAAATATGCCTATTATGTATTCTGTGTATATATACTCACACAAGAAAGTGAAGTAGAGGACTTGTAATAACAATCAGCACACTTTGTCTTCAATGGAATTGTGTTAATTTACATTTCGTTCACAATTCTCATAATAACAGCTACTTTTTCAAGTGAACACAATGCACACATCTCTTCAAGTTGAGCAATCATAATGATGACAGAAGTTCTATAAACTTATTTTGATGGGAGTAGTGGAAGGATTTGTCCTCAGATGACAGCTGCTGTCAAGGAAACTTTCTAGGAGGTCCTTTACCTCATTCTTATGATGAACCAGGGGAAAAATAAATATTTACAATTATAACATTCTTACTTAAAGCTATCTGATAACTGGATGATGTTAAATAGAAAAATATGGAAGATCAGGAGAACAACAAACCTTTATGCTTCAAATCTATACTGTGCCATGAAAATATATAGAAAAAAAAGCAATAGGATAAGTATAAATGATATCTACTATATGATACCTACTGTAAACAATATCTACATAAATGAGATCTAACTGGCAGGAGTCAACACCTGTAAACAATAATCCTGCCTTATAAACCTGTGGGAGTTCATTAAAGGAGTTCAACAAGAGCACGACCAAGGGTGATTTAATTCTTCTATTTCTAACAAAATCCCTTTCTATAGATTTATGAGGAAACAAGTAGACAGGAAAAAAGGAAGCAAACATAATGTAGGAACTGACACGTCTTACTACGTAGGAAGGTCATTAACAAAGTCCTCAAGGGTCTATGACAACTGGAAAGTAAGGAAGTTTACTGATATTCTAAGATGCTCCAGGTTGTAAGAACATAGAGGGTTTAAAGATTGCAGGAATTTAGGAGACAACAAAATTACAAGGAAATTAAGCATACAAGCTTGTCTGTGACAAGCTGTGGGGTAACACATCAGGGGTAGAGAAATGAGGTGCTAGTAAGGGCCTTCAGCCTGTAGCCCTGAGGCATACTAGGGATGCTGCACTGCAATCAAACACTTATGGAAATGAGCCAGGGACTCCTGAGGTAGCTGAAGTCAATAGGGAAACACCTGTGAGACACCTCAAGAGGTGTTCCCCTACGAAGGTGACACAGCCAACAGCCCAGCTGAAGTGCCTCTACATGAATACACACAGCACGGGCAACAAACAAAAGGAGGAGTTTGAAGTGCTGCCAGAAAGCTATGATCTAGTGGCCATTACTGAAACTTGGTGGGATGAATCTTATGACTGGAGTGTGACTATTGATGGCTACAAGCTGTTCAGAAGGGATAGGCAAGGAAGGAGGGATGGAGGTGTTGCCCTCTATATTAAGGAACGGATAGAGAGTGAGGAGATGTCCCTAAAACTCTCCCTGGGGGAAGATGAAGAAAGAGTTGAGAGCATGTGGGTGAAGACTAACGGGCAGGCCAATATAAGAGACACTGTTGTGGGTGTTTATCACAGACCGCCTGATGAGGATGGGGAAGCTGAGGAGCTCTTTTACAGCCAGCTGAAAGTAGCCTCACAATCAAAGGCCTTGGTTCTTATGGAAGACTTCAGTCACTCTGATATCTGCTAGGAAGGTTACATGGCGAAACACGTACAGTCCAGGAGGTTCCTCCAGTATATTGGTGGACGGCTATGTTGAGCTTCTCATCCATGAGCATTTTCAAGTCCTCCTCCTCAGGGCTGCTCTCCAGACATTCTCTGCCCAACCTGTATTTGTTCCTGGGATTGCCATGTCCCAGATTCCAGACTGCACCTGGCTTGGTTGAACTTCATGCCATTTGCATTAGCCCACTTCTTAAACCTGCCCAGGTTCCTCTGGATGGTATTCCTTCCCTCCAGTGTGTCGACCCCACCACTGAGCTTGGTGACATCAGCAAACTTGCTGATAGTGCATTCTATCCCATCGTCCATGCCTCTGACAAAAAACAGGCAAAAAATCTGCACCTCCTGTTTTTAAAGTAGAACTCCTGAACTCCTGTTCCCTGGCAGAGCAAGAAGTTTTTCCTAATTTTTTATTAATATTTAGCACATTGATTCATCTTCTTCCAATCCCATACTTATGGATTATTTACTTCTAAAAGTAGAAAAAATAACTTTAATGTGAAATACTTCTTTCTAGCTATTTTAACCTCTTATATTGCTAAATGGGTTACAGACAGTGATGTTATCATTCCAATAATAAAAACAACTCCATTAAGTTTTAATAATATGCTTACATCAAATTTCTTACAGAATACACTGAGAATTGCCCCTCACTTTTTATGTAGGCCATAAGTATTTTTCCCTTTTTTGTAGAAGGCCTTTACGAGCCCACCTCATTTCTTAGTATTTCTAAAGACTTTCACTTTTTCCAGAGAAAACAGAACATTTTCTCCTACAAATCCTCTACCATTTTTCTTGACCTTAAATAACCATATATAAAGCAGCATTAATAGCAATTAGCCCATTGTCAATGAAACAGAGGAGTTAGTTTATTAGTCACGTTACTATCACTTCCAAACCCACCTATTACATTATTACCTAATATAAAGAACCTACATGACTCCCACCCATCCCACTGGTGCTCGGAGTTCTGAAACACTTCAATCAGAATATTAAGAAAGCTGTTAATAGCAAAGAACCCATTTGTCATTTAGTGATGAAGATTGCAAGGTTACACTGTGATAAACTCCGCAGAGGTCACCAATGGATGATTGGCATTTCCACAAGCTTTTCTTTCTATGCAGTTTTTAAGTGTTTGTTGCTATATATAATGTCAAGTAGCTCAATGCCAAAGTGTGTCTTGTTTTTTAGGGTTTTTTTAAAGGTGAAGTGAAAAACAGCCATGGTATTGACCTTTCAGAGAAACACATGATATTTTCAAGGATTACATTTTTATGTTAATTCTTATTTGAAGTAATTGCAAAGAAAATGGAATCAAATCAGCTTCACAGCTTACTGAAAACTTAGCATTAGTTGGTTTTCCTTTTGCATATATTTACAATAAGCATGTAATTTAATACTGGAATGTTGATCAACCTTAAAGAGCACTATGTTTATGTTGGGTTCTTGAATTTGACAACATATATTAGAATTTTTTCTTCCTCTTCAGAGGTTGTTTTCATACAAATGTTGACCTTTGTTTTCCATTTTACAACCTAATCCATTTTTTCTGCAAAGGTGTATCTTAGATTTAGAGCCTAAACTCTTAACTGACAGTCAGTTAGTGCTACATGCCTCTTGTCTTCGACAGTAGATGACCTCCAGAGGTCCCTTCTAACCCCACATCATTCTCTGAAATTGTTGTATCTAGTCATAAAGCCACATAGCACAGAAACAGAAAAATGTACTTACTGAACAGAAAGAAAAAGATGGAGACAAATCAGGAGTATTTCTGCTACCAAAAATTTTAACAACCTAATGCTTTCCCAAAATCAAATGCCTCCCAGATCCTTAGATAACGTTCAGAAATGTGAGATACAGAAATAACTACATTGCAGCTGCAACAGTCTCCCTCCTGGTGGGGAAGGACAATGGAGGCAAAAAGGAGCAGTCTAACAATACTATCAAATCTGTGTCATGGTCTCCTAACTTCCCAGTCATATTTCGTTTACGAATATGAAACAAAACCTGACATCTTTGAAGAAAGAAATTTTATGTGCTCATGCTGCCACAATGCACTGATATCAAAAACATCAATCAAGTTTAAAGGAGATATTTCAAGTTTAGCTGGGGAAAAAAAAAAAAAATTAACAACAGCAGATCCAAACTTAGAACTAATGCTTGGGACAAAAATATTTCTTGTACATAGATGACTCCTTCAATGATCTCAACATGCATTCTGCTCTAAAAGCTCTGCTGAGCTAAACTGCAAATGTCTCATTGATAAATTACTTTGGATTTGTTCTAGGTTTAGGAGAAAAAGTCTGATCTTTACACTGAATAATTTCTACCCTGTTTGTAGTTGAACATATTTCTAGTGTTCCACCACTATTCAATCAGTAGATTTATACTTATATACTGTTAGGCTTATTAATAGCCTAAAAATCTACAAAACCTCATTACTTACTTAGGGGAAATGGTGACAGTGTTTCCTTTAGGTAATGAGAAATCATCAGCATCTCTTCCTACTAGAATAGCATTGTACACCAAAGTTTTAACACTTGGGTTTTTCAGACGCACCTGTGACAACAACAACAAAATCAGCCAATTTTCATTTAATTTTTTGAGCATAAAAGGTACCTTCTGCAGCCAAGTTCCATAAATAGTATCACAAAGTAAGTACTTCAAATAACTAGAGAGATCATTTTTCTCCCTAAAGAGCATAAAATTCCCACCAACTGTCCAACCTCAGTTCTTCTCAGTGCTCTTCTTGCAGTGCACATTGCACTCCTATGGCTGATAATCTCTTATTCCTCACTATCTTTGATCTAAGATTTTTCAGTTTTGTAGATTTTTTTTCTGTGATCACAACTATTGCGAAAAAACAGCAGCAGAAGTCAAGATCCCAAGCCTGAAGAGTAAAAAAAGTAAGATATATTCTTCCATCTTCTATATTTAGTAACCAAGTGATATGAAAGCCATTCATTTTTTGTTGTAGTATCTGCATAAAATAAACACATATATACATACAGTGTTTTAATCACATACTGCTGCAAATCTAAATTCAATAGTATCGGTACCTGTTTAACAACAGTTGCATGGAGAGCACCTATAAATTCTATAGTCTTCTTGGGGAGGTACTGGGGAAGAGTTTCATATAGGTAGACACACAGAATAAGCATCATGACAGGGTTTGGATCACAGATGTCAGTGGCCTAATATCGAAAACAGAAAGGACAACCAGGTACAGAGTTAAAAAATTCCTTATATAGTTTAGAGATTTGAGGATGAAGACCAAAAAAGTTTAAGGTAATTCTTCCTATTATACAAATATTTTCAACCTAACTTTTAATAACTGGATTAGGCCCCTGGCTAAAATGAATATGAATCATGTTAGGGCACAAAAATCCCTAATTCTTGAACACTGACATGCTCCAGTAATAAACCTAGGCTAAATATTAAAACCACCCTTTTCCCCCATAGTTCAGGAGAAACAGATGTCTGTTTTACTACAAATGAAGCATAATAGAAAAAGCAAGTAAAATTCACTGACTCAAAAAACATAAGTCTTTATTATCTTTAAAAAAATTCTTTAAAATCTTTCAATTTACTATGCAAAATACCATCTCAGATACTCCTAGAGTTTTGCAACTGTTTATGAAGACATTGTCACCCAAAACAGGAAATCATGAATATACAGTTACCTTTATAGCAGATTCCAAATTGCTTTACAAAAGGTCGCAAGTATTACTGCATCTTAAATATCTGATTTACAGAAATTAATTTAAATGGCAACTGCAAAACAGATAAAAGTTTTTGTTCTCAGCAATCCTGGTGAATCACTGAAAAGACAGAGGTAGAAATTCCTCCATCAAATACACAGAATCATAGAATGGTCAGAGTTGGAAGGGACCTTAAAGATCACCAAGTTCAACCCCCCTGCCATGGGCAGGGACACCTCTCACCACAGCAGGTTGCTCAAAGCCACATCCAGCCTGGCCTTGAACACTTCCAGGGATGGGGCATCAACAGCTTCCCTGGACAACCTGTTCCAGTGCCTCACCACCCTCACAGCAAAGAATTTCTTCCTAATATCTAATCTAAATCTCCCCTCTTCCCATTTAAAATCATTACCCCTTGTCCTGTCTCCACACTTCCTGACAAAGAATCCCTCTCCAGCTNCTTCATGCCATTTGCATTAGCCCACCTCTCAAGCCTGTCCAGGTCCCTCTGTCCCCCTTCCCTCCAGCGTGTCAAACACGCCACTGAGCTTGGTGTCATCAGCAAACTTGCTGAGGGTGCACTCTACCCCACATGACCTTGTCAGAGGTCTAATCAAATAGACAAGAGATCTAATGATGGAATAAATGCAGGCAGGAAAGACCTGGCTACAGATTTAAAGAAATTATATTCCATACTTCCTAAATCAAACTAATTAAATTAAGTGTTTTAAAACTTCATGCACATTAACTTATAATGTTATTATAATAAAGTTATCTATAATATACTAAATAAACTTTTATAACCACAGTTAATTTATCTCCTGAATTAAACATGACCATACTGAAAAAAACCACATATTTGGAGTACATTCAAGCAGCAAATCCCTGCATTAACATATTATCTCATTAAAATATGCTCTTTTCATTCAAGACACTTTATTTGGATCCCATACATAACTGAGAGTCATTCAATACAGCAATATTTTTAAAAAAGGCCCTCCTTGGCCCATTGCCCTCAAAAGTGAATACCAATATATCCTCTCACCTCACAGGAAAAACTTTGCCCAATTCTCAAGAGAAAAACCCAATCTACTGTGCCATTGCCGATTGCTTAGAGAATGTGACAGTGACAGTTTGGATAAGCTGCACATAACTACATGTAACCTTATCCCATCACTCTAGAATCAAGCTTCCTTCTTCCCATGGTTTCATCAGATCATGGATTTGCAACTCTAAACCACTCAAAGTATAGACAAAGCACATTTTGTTTAATTTACTTTAAGATGGACTTGTACATTAGTTAGAAGCACTGTGTATTCGTAAAGAAAACATCGTTTAGTTCTGCAAGTTCATGTGACAGTAAGAAAACAGATAGAAGATGCTATTAAATCCCAAAACTACGTTATGAAACAGATACACTACTTCTTTTTTTTTAAAAACTTGCTAGGAGATAATTCATATTCAAATAGATTGACAGAATGGAAAAATCTTAAATGGCACGGGTTTTATTTTTCTGGAAGAGGGATGAAGAGCAACACATAACCAGTTTTATTTAGAACATCAGCTATATTTACACCAGTTTTATTTAGAAACAAGTACACGATAGGGGACCTGAATCTCTGTCTCCTAAGCGCATACACAGCAGGCATATCTGGTAGAGAAAGGACTAAAAAAAATGTCTGTAGCTTGTAGGCAAAAAGGGAAATCAAGGGTTGTATGAAATTAGCAGCATGTTCTCCATGTTCACTATCATCCTTCCTCCACAAACTACTGCAAGTAATAAAACCTCCCACTCAAAATGTTAGCCCACATTGTGAGTCAGGACATCACAGCTGAGCTGATAGTGGCACACAGATCTCTCCAGATGAACAGCAGTCATACCAATGACTACTGCATAACTATAACTTCCATATGTACAAAAATATCTCTCTCCCATCGCAAGTACAAATATATTTGCTGATTCAAGACTGGTAATCTATTGGCAAACACAGTTTACAACTTCTTTCAAAATAAAAGAGCTTTTCTCCATGCACGTACTTCTCTCAAGCAGAGCTTTGTAAGGAAGGTCTTGTGACAACCTGCAAATCAGCAAGCCTGCAACATATTAGATATAAAGCAAAGACTGGCTGTAGAAGAGAGCACAGTGATATTGTGACCCCTCTTGCGAGTATGGCAACTCTAACCAAAATTGTCCAGAAAACTCCAGCTGTGGTAGGATAGAGTAGAGAGCCTTGGTTATCTTTTACAGGCAGGTTATGAAAGCAATAAAAATGGTAATGTGAATACTTTTGATAAAACAACTTGTTCATAGGTAAATTTTATTCCTACTGTACCGTTTTAGGATCAAAACCTCTTAAGAGTGAACTATGAGGCTAAAGTCGAATTGACTTAATTTTCTTTTGATACTCTGTCAGCAAAGTCTCCTTTTAATACTTATTGGCAATACCATTAAAATTTCTAGTGGTCCCTCAGAATAAATATTCCTATACATTAATATTTCTTCTATAAACTACATTCTAGCAGGTTTTCACAGGACCACACTTTCAGCTCCCACATTGTTTCATTTTTATGACCAACTATATTTTTGTCTTTAACATGATTATAAGATGTTTATTGCCTAAATGGAGCATTAGAGCAAAAAAGCTCTTTAAATCTTTTTCTAATTGATTCTTATGAGGCAATTTTCATAATGAACTATATATTCTATAACCTCAATACTCTCCAGCAGATTAATCGAGGGAATGGATACTATTTCTAAAGCAGCAGGATAAAGGTAACAGAGCAGCTATTTAGTCAGGTCACCCACTCTCTGATCCAAGCCTATGTAGCAATATTATTTGCATTAATGTTTCACCGTACAATATCTCTGTTTCTGGGTAAGCCAATCCTGCATTTTATTGAATGTGAAAAATGCTACACATTTAGATTATAAGAAGAAACTCTAGCAATTTTAAATCTAATAAAATTCTTGTATAGACTATATTTTCCTCTTCAGCATTAAGGAGATAAAAATTAAGAATAAAAATCCAGATTATTGAAACATCTGCAAAAATATACTTAAATAAGAATGTTCCCATGTCCTACAATATGCTCAACTATAGATATCAGATTTGAAGTTACATTTTTTCCTCCCTTCCATTCATATCTCTTAAAGACTATTAAAAAATGGTTTTGGATACTTACCTGAAAATTCTTTTTCTTCGTTATTTTTGAAAATAGAAAATTCCAGCAATAAAAAACTAACACCAAACAGTGAAAGATAATTAGAATAAAATGTTTAATTCAAAGCAACTCCATGAGAAGAGCTAGGCCCATATAAAGGTTCCACTAGGAAACTTAAAATAAAACACTTCATTCTTTTTATCAGAAACTTTTGGATAACTGCAGTTAGTCCCCAAATATTAATGAAAAGAGTTTGGGACATGACATCACATTTATTAGCCACATAAGCCACATAAGCTTAAAAAAGGAGAGAACTTTTTTTGCCTCTTCTAGACTGCCTTTAGTGCAGCAACAGATGTATAGACCTATGTACTATCAATTTTCTGAGTTAATTTTTATTTCCAAGTTGCTTAAATTTTTACACTAGACCATATATATTCCAGCAGTTTTACAAACCAGCCAATTCAATTACTAAAAATTCAAGATACAATACAGCACTCTGTACAAAAGTAAATATATATTCTGAACACAAAACAGCAAGCTTATCTTGGAATTTTCAGGAAGGTCCTTGTTTGAGTTGGTTCCTCCTGCGGTCATGGTAAAAAGCAGTTTCATGAATACCCCTTGTTGGATTACAAAAGCAACTGCAATGACATTCAGAAAGGATTTGCAAGATCTAAATGCTTATGGATCTCCTTGGAGCATCAGAGACTGGCTGTCCCGCTATTCTGCCTCCGCCAACCAAGCAGTTGCTCGAGCAAAGACTGTAAGAAACCAGGTAAATATGAAGTGACCTTCCTATTGACGTAACTCGGTCACTTCTGGAAATTAGTGGCATGATGATTCCTTGATTACTGTTATATGTTTTCATTCTTTATATACAGAAATAAGCCTAACAGTCATTAATAGTTTATGAATTATTTTGAAATAGAAATTGCTTATTGAGTTTTCTTCCTCTTTTATTATTATTAAAATGCAATAGTGGTTGAAAACTATTGTCTAAAACATAGGATCACCAAAAAAAAAGCAATGAAATTCAAGCCCTAAGGCAGAAGATCTTGGAAAGCAAAATAACACATTACTCTGAGCACAGGTATAATTAGCTCCAGCCCCAAAACAGCTTCTAACTGATGACTGACAGCAACTGGCAAAGGATTTATTCAGCTAGCAAAAGCTGCATTTTGACATACTAATTTTGTGAGGAGAAAGGTTATAAAGGGCAAACATTTTTAATTCTAGTGAAGCTACTTTCAGCTTATATATATCTTTGAGATATATATATATATGTGTGTGTGTGCTTATATATTTTTCATATATTTATTTATATATTTTCAGCACAAGAGACCTCCTGAACTACATAGGATTTCTGTCTACTTCAAAATCTTTTTATTTAGAAAATGCTGGCAGTTCTGTTCTATTAGCATAGCAGTGCAGTGGATTGATACTTAGAACATGTTACAAACAAGTATTAATCTATCTACCTGGAAAGGGAAAGAAAAAAACAGATCAGGGTGTTTTAAATCCAAAATAATTACAGTAGCTGTAAGCCAAAGTTCTGACAGATAGAAAAGAGGAGAGAAAAACTTGATTAAAAGATATCAGGAAGAAGTAGACTGCTGAACCACTTCTTGTGACAAAAACATTCTCCGTTTTTCTGAACATGTAATTATTACTGGAATAATGTAATGAAGCAACCTTTTCAACAGATGCAAAACTCATGCAAGAAGGCTTTCCTCACCACAAAGCCTACAAAGCAATGATGAAAATAGACATCCTACACCCAAGAAAAGCTTCTAGCAGGACACAAATAACGGAAAAATAGAAAACGCTTGGAATCAGCAGCCATGAAATGTTACCTAGGTAACACATTTAAACCAGCAATTGCAAATAACTATTGAAAACGATGGCAAAAGTATTAAACAAACAGAAGGTAATAAAAATACTAAATTACATTACAGAGACAGAAAATCATACATTTAATCTTTATTAGTTATTTCCAGACTTTTAATGCTTAAACATTGAACTTATAAGATAAACATACAGAAAAAAAATGTTTATTGTGAACAAAAGGAGGTTCCTAAGTTTATATACGCTTGGCTTGTACAAGTGCAGCAGCCAAGTTTTCAATAAGATGGAAAACAATGTGAGAATAGAAGTCAGCAAGTCTGGGAAAAAGATCAAGCAGTCATTTTGGTGTATAAATAAAACTTAAAAGTCTATAATTGTTTATGCTCGTAATGTATACACGTCTAAACGTTCTTTTTAGAGGACTATCTATTCTAGACAGACCCAGTTTCTCTTTAGAAATATCCCAGATGAGACCATTATCAGGTCTGAGTAATTTCCAGCTGCATATACAGAAATAATAAGTACAAGTACAACTGTTTTTGAAAAATACATTTCCTTTTCTTCAACCTGCCTATGGAGTGCCCAATGGTATAATATGAGTGAATTTAAAACTAGACATGGTTGAACAGATCCCTTGTCTGTTGCAATTGCATATGTTTTCCTAGATCACCAGTGAATCACTGAAACATAGAAAAGAATCATGAAATGGTGTGAGTTGGAAGGGACATTAAAGATCATTGAGTTTCAACCTCCCTGCCATGGCCAGGGTGTTCCTCAAGCAGAGCTACCTCGAAGCTGCATCCAGCCTGGCCTTGAGCACTTTCACGGATGGGGCTTCCACAGCTTCTCTGGGCACCTTGTTCCAGTGTCTCACCACCTTTGCAGGAAAGAATTTCTTTCTAATATCTAATCTAAATCTCCCCTCTTTCACTTTATCAGGGAGTGTAGCAATAGGATGAGGGGTAATGGTTTTAAAGAGCCCCTCCCCATCTTTCCTGTAGGCTCCTATTAAGTACTGGAAGGCTGCTATAATCTCTCCGCTGGGTTGTCTCTTCTCCAGGCTGAAAAACCACAATTCCCTCAGCCTGTCTTTACAGGAGCCCCCTGATTATCTTCATGGCCCGACTCTGGACCTGCTCCAACAGGTCTATATCTTTCTGATGCTGAGGCCTCCAGAGCCAAGTGCTGTATTCCAGGTAAGGTCTCATGAGAGTTGAGTAGTCAAGGGAGATGACTCTCCCCCTCCTACTGGCCATACTGTTTTTGATGCAGCCCAGGATGCAGTTGGCTTTCTGGGCTGTGACCGCATATTGCTGGCTCATGTTGAGCTTCTCATCAACCAAAACACCCAAGTCTTTCTCTTCAGGGCTGCTCTCATTCCATTCTCTGCCCAGCCTGTATCTGTGCTCGGGATTGCCCTGAGCCAGATGCAGAACCTTGCAACCTGGTCTCATTGAACTTCATGAGGTTGGCATGGGCCCACCCCTCAAGACTGTCCAGGTCCCTCTGGATGGCATTCTTTCCCTCCAGAGTATCAGCCATAAAAATCAGCTTGGTGTCACCTGCAAACTTGCTGAGGGTTTACTTAATCCCACTGTCCATGTCCCCAACAAAGTTTTTAAATAATACTTGTCGCAGTATGGATCCCTGATGGACAACACTCATCACTGGTGTCCACCTGGGCATTGAGCCACCAGACATGGTTTAGCTGGGATAGAATTGACAGTCCAAAGCTACTGACTTCTGTGTGCAACGAACCTGGAACAGATCCCTCATGGGCCTTTGTGATTACATAAATGCATGTAAGTGTCACAAGACATTTGATTTTTTTTACCATTCCTTTCTATGTTTAAATGCATGATGCTTGTTCTTAAAAATATTTTGTTCTAAATTGTCTTAGAATGGTAATAATAAATTCCACTCAGGTTTTCATTGTGTGATTCACAATGCCAGAATCTGACTTGAATCAATCTTATGTTCAGCTAGTTGTATATATATTATTCTACAAACCAAGGAATTATGAAAATTACTGATAGGTATTTATACGATAGGTATTTTGCTTTCCATCATACAGTAGCACATCATGAAACAAAACTGCTTCACTGAAATCTCACCTTAATTTGATGGACAATATTACTATCATAAAAGTAAATAGAAAACTTACAAGTATATAAGAACTGCTAGTATAAAATCATTTACCTTTATGTCTATAGCCAGACTGACAGCATGCATAGCATCCACAAGTATCAAACTGTTGTGCAGAAACTGTTCATGAGTTCTTGGATTAGTATACATCCTTACAAAGTGAGTAGCAATCTAGAGAACATAGAAAAATCAGCCTTGATACTCTCAATCATTCACTTAACAAAATCATTATGCTTGCATTTTCACTTTTATGGCAATCCAGAAGAACTGAATTTTGAACTAAAATCCCCTAGCAAGAACACATCCAGAGAAAAGAAAAAATAATACCGAAATGATCACTCTAGATTTGGTAAATGTTGGGGTCTTTTGTCTTTTTAAAAACCACATAAGGCAACAGTTCCAAAGGAAAATAACGCCTGAATAAACCCAATTCCATTTATAAACTGTATAAAACTTGCAAAATATTAAGAAAAGTCCTTACCAAATATGGACAATAAGCTGCCAGCTGTGCTGCCAATACCAGACCATCTAGAAGATCTTGGTCAAAATTTACTATCCATCTCATTGGTGGTACTCCACCTGATTTAAACACAGAACAAGATGAATTAGACTCTTCCCCTCTGAGGTGCCCAATTTAATTCTAGATAGATAGGATGACTATTTGAAATAACTGAGTAGAGGACAGAATAGAAAAAGGGAACATCCGTTCACACGTAGAATTTCTCAGGCATAATGCTCTTCCAGAACCATTGCTGAAAACATGAAAAATGTCACCTAGAATATTGTAACTATTATTGATATATTTTGATAAGGCATGAAAGAGTATTCATCACAACAGATGGGAAAACATGCAAACTGAAATTAACCTCACAGGCTAGGAACCTCAACACATAAATTATTTTTACTTTTATAGGCATAAGTTTCATAGGACTAGCAAAACTCACAAACATATGCATGAATCTCTTAAAGTTGCAAGGTTTAGGCATATAAGAAGGGAAAGATTATTGATTTTCTTTAAGGCCATATTAAATTATGTGACACAAATGCAATGTAGATGAAAACTAACAGCTTAACTCCTGCAACATGGATTAGTACTTCTACAATTGTGCTGTAAAGGCCTATGCCTCACAAGGGTAGTTTTATTTTTCATTGGTTTTTTATTTTAAAAAAACATTGATTATTAAGAAAGGAAATATAGTTTACTTATTAGTAAACTGTAGTTTACTATAGTAAACTATATTAGTAAACTATTCTTATCTACTTCTATTCTATCTATTTCCATATCTTCAATATTTAACACAGCATTTAAACAACAAGCTTTTATCCTAATAAGCATCATAATAAACCATGGGAAGAACACAGTCATTTGAAAACTCTCCACCTGAGATAAACTTGAAAAAAGTTACGAACATACCAATAACTACATGTTTCACTGTCTATACCAAATTACTGGTACTTTGTTCTCCAGGTAATACCCACTTTGTGAAGCTAGAAGGTGATCCTTTTTTAAGAAGGGCAATCTGGTCACAAATATTCAAATACTAAGTCAGTCATGCCTTCTCTGTTGTGTTATTTGCAGTTTCTTCCAAATTCTTAGGTAAAAATACCTACTGCATAATTTTCTTTGTCTTTCTTACTGTCTCATGTCCAGGATCTCAAATTTAGAGAACACTTTGGACTTCAGTCACTGGCAAGGTTTTCAGATAGACTGGGGTCATGTTTTCTCATATAGGACAAATTACACAGCTTTTATTTCACTAAGCATCCATAAAGTGCATTGTTTACCAAGTTCGAAGCTTCCTAAGTTTAAAAAAACCCACCAATATACTACAGAATTGGAGATGATCAAAAATCTCCTGCATATCATGAACATATAAGTGTCTTAATATTATAATGTAAAGAAATGTCATTTCTTTCAAAAATGCTACAATTAAAATAAGAAAAAAAATGGAACACAGAAGTGTTATGATAGTAATATAACCTATAACCATTTTCTGAACAGTTAACTATCTTCGTTAGCAAAAGAAGAATTTGGAGACACCAGTACTTGTCATAGAAATAATTTAAAAGAAGCATAAAATGTTTCACCAGGTAACACATTTCAGACCTCTGTTTCAAGTTCATTCTTATTAAAAGCTTCATTCTAGAAGACCAAACAAATGAAAGCAGGGGCACAAATCACGTATATTTCAAAGGTCTCTACCTTTACAGAAAGAACACTATAAACTAAATTAAATTTTGAGAAAAGGATAGACTATGCATTCAGAATAAAATGGTTTCGGTTTCATTTAGTGGTCAAGAATGATTGCTATTCCACAAATTAGGTGATGCTATCCTACAGATGTAACACTTCAATCAGTGTTACTAAGGATTTTAAATCTGACACAGTATTTTTGGGGTATGTATGTTATACACCCTATGAACAACAACTATCAAAACCACACTAAGAAAGAAGATAGGCTGTTGTATATTGAAAATTATTAAATTTCTTAAGGTGACCATATTCTCTCCTAAGTACCTTCAGACATCAGACATCAGCTCATGTAACCAAACGAGTTGTTTTCCAAAAGTCAGGACACAAATTAAAAAAAAAAAAAAGCTCAAACTGGAAAAAAAAAAAAAATCCTGGTCTTAAACTGACACTGTTTTAACTACTCCATGTAGTGTTGATGACATAACGAACCTTCAAAATTGTCTTCTTTTACTGGCATTTAATTTACTTGAGTTTATATCTCCTCAATTACCTTTATCCACCTGCTTTTGTTTGATACTAAGAGTGATTTCAAATTTGTAATTAGTGACAGGGAAAAAGTAGCTAGAAATGCTGCTGCTAATGTCAGATCATCATTCACCAACATCAGCTCGAGTAACATCAATTGGTCCCCCAAGACGTACAGTTAAATTAAATTTACAAACAAGCAGCTATTATTAGCAACAAGTATTAATTTGGTCGCAGAACTCATTTATACCAAATAGATAGTTGTAAGCCTATAAAATTATTCTTCATTGCTGTAAATACTATGCTTCAGACTAAATTTAAGAGATAAACTGTTCAAGAACCAAATAGAAGAAATAAAATAACCATGGGGAAAATCGGTAAATAGGAAGTGCATTCAGATGGAATCCTATATTAACACAAAGTAAATAAATCATAATCTTATAATTTCAGGAAAGACTAATTTTTAAGTACTTTATAAAATAAGCTCGCTAACACATATAAGAATTTTATCAAACCGTGCATTTATGTCATAGAAGAGTGAAATTATGGAATCATGGAATTGTCAGAGTTGGAAGAGACCTCTACAGATCACCTAGTCCAGCTCCTCTACTAAAGCAGGATTGCCTAGAGCACATTACTCAGGACTGCATCCAGGCAGGTCTTGAAAGTCTCCAGAGAAGGGGATTCCACAACCTCCCTGGGCAGCCTGTTCCAGTGCTCTGCCACCCTCACCTTAAAGAAGTTTTTTCTCATATTTGAATGGAACTTCGTATGTTCCAGCTTGCGTCCACTGCCCCTCATCCTGTCACTGGGAACCACTGAAAAAAGTCCAGCAGAAATGTTACAGAAATTTCAAAGATTGCTCATGAATATCCAGAAGTAAAATTTTGAAATTTTAACGTGCCTATGCTTTGCAGCAGGGGGCACTGGTTCATTATGATCCCACTAAGAAAGACACTCAGACCACATAAAGTATTACTGCCACTTACTGGAATGATTTCTATTTTTAATTTCATGCTCATGTACAGTCCTGTGGGAATAAAGATGGGTTTTGGTCTAACTTACAAGAGATTTAACATTACTCCTAGAAAATACTTTCAAGTAGAGTGCTAGAGATTATTTCTCTAACTGCTACAATAAACATTCTGCTGCTGTGAAAAAAAAATGCATAAAAACTTCAGTAGGAAAGATATTAGAATACTAATAACTAATTAAACTTAAAAAAAATTAATTCAGCTTACAACAAGCTCCCATACCATACTCTAAGCAAAATGTGTCTTTCACAATTCCTTTGTTCATGTATAGAATACAGATGACTCAGCACCTGAAAAGCTTAAATTTCTATCACTTCACACCAACTATTTGAAGACACTTCAGCATATTCATACAGCTCTAGTAAGAGAGAATTGGAGCACATGCTTCACAATGTTACCAATAAACGCATTCAAATTCATCTAATCTTAAATCTCTGACATTGGTAATTATTTTAGTTTGATAGCTCTTCAGTGTGGCGATGTTTAGGCTTGGTCCAAAATCCCTTATTTTTTTCCTATTCATGCTGTAAAATGACTTCAGATATTATTTCAAACAGAAAAATAAATAAATAAATACAAATTTAAAAAAAAAATAAATCTATCAGAAGGTCAGTGAGTTTGAAAACTAATGGCTGCTGCTGCCCACACCTCGACCTGCAATGTTCTGCCTCATCACAGTACCCAGTCCCTTCTCACTATCCTCTGTTTACACACCCAATTGCATTCAACAAGAAGGCTTTCACAACAGTCAGATCTAGGATCTACACAGGTGTAACTTTCTTCCTCTTCTCCCCCCCTCAAAACCTACTCATCATATCAGAAGACTGATGGAAATCTTACTGCTAGTGAATTATTATATAAAATATTAATATAATTAATATATTTTAGAATACAACTAAACTGTTCTTAAACAGTTGTTTTTCTTCTGGAAGGCCCTGAAGTTTTATTTTGTTCAACTTTCTAACTAATATTTAAACTAATAGTTTAAAGAAAAGAACTGGCTTAAAAAGGGAGACCAATTCTATGTTCCCTTTTATAAAAAACATCAAGCTTCTTCTAGAACGTTCTAAAACAAGTTATTTCAAATTATTATCTAAAAAATTTCTTCTGAAGAAATTTTTAGTGTCATTTAGACTTCAAATGATGTTTCTTTTATTGTCGTTATTTCATTGATATGAACAGAAAGAAAACTAAATCAATCTACATGTTATTCTAGACATTAGTTAAATGTATGTTCAGTTAAAAGAATATTCTAAAAAAAAAGTATTGAAGACTATTAGAATGAAAAAATAATTTTCTGTCAGTTTTCAAACATAATTAAAACATTCACTTATAAATTTATAAAAAAAATTAAATATGTTAGGATTAATTTTATTTTACCTATTGCTTAACTGAAACAAGTTTTTTTCAAGCAGAAAACTCAAACCTATGGCAGGAACAGAACACAGTAATTACTGGCCTCAGTATCTAAATTGAGATTGTACTAATTTTAAATAAATTCAGACCTCTCTTTTACAAAAGTCTACATCATGAGACATTAATTTCATCCCAAGTCCTTGGTAAATTCTTTGCAGTTATTTTAAAAATACATAATGTAGTCAATGCAAAACCAAATACTTAAAAATAGCAAAATGCATTTTTAAAAGCTTACTATCTTCCTAAAAAGTTAGCCTTTTGAATATACATCCAACATAATTTTGATCATAGTTGGGACCTATAAAATTCAATAATCTTTTTTTGTTTGTTTGTTTATTAATAGAATTCAGATTCACTTTCAGCACAGAATATTGGTATTTTTAATAAGTCACCATTTCCACATTCTTATTTTCAACTTTTTAAGACTAACTACTTCAGCTTCCATTTTAAATTAGGTCCAATACTGAATTATTCTTCTGGTTAGTTATCTATGTTGATTTGGACAGGCTGGTTATAGAAACTCATTAAAACGGGTGCTTTGATCAAAAAGTAAACTTTATCGTTTGTCCTACTTTGAGTTTGTCCCATTTTAACTTTACATCTTATTTAAGTGTATCATTAACTACCTTTATGCTTCTAATGGGAATAGTATTTGAGCACACTTAAACAATACCAATTGTCCCTACTACCCATGTACTTTCTTCTATCTCCACTAATCCTTTCCTTCATGCTGGTACAACTGTCTGTGTGACAGCAAAGTCAGTGTGGGAACACAGCTGGCTTAAAAAGAAGGGGAAACATTTATTTATTTTTTAATCTAGATCAAAACAACCTGATTTATCATGCAGCCACCTAAATGGCTGTGCCCATGAAAATGAAACTTGGTGGCACTATTGTTGAAAACACATTTATTGAACTATAGCTTTATTGCCTATGTAAATCAGAGCATGAAGAAAAAACCCAGGAAGAGGAATATTTTCCTCATTTTGACTAATGAAATACTTATATAAGTATTTTTTGTTGTTTTCCAGTTATTCCTTCTACTGACAATCAACCTGTTTACCTCAAAAGCTTCTGAATAAATCAGAACACATAATGTATTTTTTCCTAATTACCTCAAATCATGCAGAAAATCTGCCAGCTAACCACTCTACAATAATTAAGTTTTTAAATATAATTACTCAATTTTAGTAGAAACAAACAACGGAAATCAGAAGTCTTATTCAATATATCTCATTTTCCTCTAAGCATATAAATGCATTAAGTTTCATTTGTACTGCTACTTATT
>VXBW01008083.1:1173816-1206075 GCA_013400375.1 Thinocorus orbignyianus | reverse complement strand
GTGGGGGGGGGGGAATATATATATATATATGTATATAAATACGTCTTTAAGAAAAAGATTCTCAGCCAGTGTCCTGATGAAAACCTGACTGATGGGTGCTGTAGGCTGGAAATTGCTTAAAATACAAATGCTAACAGGTAACTCTGTATGGTTGTGGCGAGAGGAAAAGAAGAAATTGTCCAAAACTGAATTTCTGAATTTTGGGACAGATTCCTGCTACTTGCCAGCTTCAAATTTTGATAACACCTAGAGTAAAGCATCATGGTCTGAATCCTCCTATTAATGAAGAAGAGTGAGATAGAAGCACCAATTAGGCTGACCACAAGTTGTTATTCTGCACATAGGCTATTTAGATTGCAAAAACTGGGGACTTGAAATCATGGAAAGAGGAGGCTAAAAAAAAGCATTCCTTAAAAGAAGCAGTGGTCTTGAACAGACAACAGGGGACTAGAAAGAAGGTGGAGAGGTTCCTAACTGGAGGAGAGTTCTTGGAAGTGGAAGAAGATCCTGAAGATCAGAGAGATACATAGAAAAAAATGTCAGTGGATGCCCAGGGACTTTGGAGTGTGACACCTGAGACTGATAGCCAAGAGCAGCAGCACAACATGAATTGACAAGACTTTTCTCTGATCTTCTCAGACCAGTAGCAAAAGAAACCTGAGACCTTTTGAGACCATCGCACTGTGTGGAGCAATTGAGTGTGTGAAATGATCAAATAGGGTAAGAGTTCTGACCCTGATGGTTCTTCAGTAAGACCCCAGATTCACACTTATTCTGTCTCACCCATTCCAATAGGTAATAATACTTCAAAAAGAAAATAATTGATCAGGATTAATTTGGAGTGGATGTGCAGTCCCTCTTCTATGATGGACTAAGACATTTATTATGGTAATGGAAAGCCAAAAGGTAAGAGGCCTCTCTAAGAAATCTAAAATGAGAGTATTT
Source organism: Thinocorus orbignyianus (assembly GCA_013400375.1). NCBI lineage: Eukaryota > Metazoa > Chordata > Aves > Ciconiiformes > Thinocoridae > Thinocorus > Thinocorus orbignyianus. The sequence goes on along the minus strand of VXBW01008083.1, from coordinate 1,205,130 downwards.
TTTTTTCAGTTGTTGATCCCACTCAACACTGAAGGAAATAACATTCATACTCAATTCAGTGATTTGAGACTAACTCAGTTCCTGCATTTATTTATTTTTAATAGAGTTTTATTTTTAACTTGAAATGGCATCATGTGACACGCATTCAGTAAGCAACACTGTCCTCATCTTTCCTGTGACAAGTTAAACCAGCTCTTGAAGACATACTGCCTTCTTTTTTCCCATGAAGATTTCTAGAGATAAAAGTAAAGTTTTGCCATGACACTCTAGTTATTAATTTCCATATTTTATTTTATTTTATTTTATTTTATTTTAAATGTCTTTCGGTAAGTAACTGAAACACATTTTACACAGTTACCTAGTACATAGTCTCACTTCTAATCCATCTTAAATGTAGAAAAATCAGATTCATCAAAACCAAAATTTATGTGGGAATGTTTTAAGATTTAGGTGTTTTCCCTTTAGAAAGAAAAGGCCAAATTATCTTCAATGTTCCTCTTTAGGTTGTATTTGGACTTTCCCTGATCAATCAACAGCAGATAAGGCTACAAGTTTTTTGCAGGGGTCTTTGGATAAAATCTTTCTTAATTTTCACTAAAATAATAATAAATGTTTTTATATTTGTATGACTAGATATGAAGCCTCGAGATTTTTTGCAGGATATGAAAACTATTTCCCAAATTGAGATATTGAAAAAAAATCTACCACAATTCTACACAAAAATGACAACCTATTTGTAGTCAGCAAAAGTCACCATAAACACCTCTAGGTAAAATTTTGTCTATTTTACAGGTGAAAGATGCTGTGAATAAAGGAAAAATACTAGACATTTAAACTTTAGTAAGATCACTTTCTCTCTCATAAGGAAGCAAGAAAAAGGTAGGGTAGGAAAAAGGTTAGGTGGAATACAAAATTCACTGAAAAACAGTAAGCCTCAGTGTCAGATGTCCACAAATCAAACTGCAAAGTCCTAGATTGTGTACTATTCAATATTTTCATTTGAAATTTGGAAAATTGCATAAAACTACCTTAAATCCAATCTGGAGATAGTATCAAGCAGGTTAAAGAATTGGCTTGGGAAGAAGAATGGGTTGCAAGTATTTGTGAGAAATGAACTATAATTTAAGCTCTTAACAATCGAAGTAATGATTTGAAACAAATGTGATGAAATTCAATAATGCTGCTTGCAGCATACTACAGTTAATTAAGAATTCATTACACAAGTACTAGATGGAAATCTGGACAGATAGGAATTTGGAATTAGAAACAAATCTGGAGATAACAGCTCACACCATTGTAGAAAAAGCAAATATTTTGCTAGGATGCATAAATAGGAAAGTTGTATCCTTTCACTTCCACTCAGTTCTAGTAAAATCTCACCTAGTATAAAACCCAGTAAATGACACCAAACTTCAAGAAAGCCATAGATCAACTAAGACAGTTTACCAGAAAACAAAAGGGCTGAGTACACAGAAAGACTGAGAGAACAGAACTGTTTTGCCAGGAAAGGGGAGAGGGAGTAACTGAAGCATGAATAATTTGCAAATCTATACAAAGTCACTAGAAAAGCAAAGAAGATCCACTGCACACCACATTTTAGGAGATAAAGGATGGACTTACACTCTAGCAGGGGAAATTTTGGATAAAGTTAGCTAATAAAAAAAATCTTTCAAATGGAAGTGAGTGGGAAATACTGGAAGATATTGCCTGAAGTGGACCACAGGATCTCCTTCTTCAGAGATTTTTTTTACAGTCTGTGTAAATACCTGCCCAGTACACTACAGGTATACTCAGTTTAGTCTTTGCACGAGAGCAAAATAGATTATTTCTGTTTGTTCCTTTCCTATCTTCTGCGCTTTAGAGTAAGTTTTTTTCAAGTTTCGGTTTTATTAACTGATCCATCAATATGCTTTATCTGACCGACCTACTAAATTTTATACCTGCCTTGTGCTACAAAACACCAGAAATGTAAAATTTACTTTCCACTATCCCTTTTTAGTCCAGTTCCTCCAACATTTTGAAATCACCCTTTATACTTCCTATAACACACTATTCTTCACCAACTAGAGAAAAAGACTTGTTTAACAAAAAAAAAAAAAAACCCAAACATTTTAAAGACAAATATTCACTAAACTTTTTATTATTTAAACAAAGCACCTCTTTGAAGATAGATGCTAGTGTTCTTATTCAAAGAAACAATTCAGAAAGACAGCTAATTGAATGAAGAGTTCCCAGCAATCTCTGAAGCCGTTGTTCACAATGGTTATGAAGTCAAACACTTCACTGTTTCAAAATAGCTAACACATCCTCACTGCTAACAGGAAAATGAAGTTTTTATAGCTGTTGATCCCTTTTCTGAAAGCCAGGAAGAAACAATATCCAATCTTATTCTAAATAGATAAATGAAGGTACTCTTTGGTGTCAGTTCCACAAAAACCCTCAACCAACCAACCAAAAAATACAGTACAAAATATACCAGTACAAAGTATACCATATACAAGTACAAAAAATACCAGTACAAAATAGTGGGCAAACCAAAATCATGATCTTCCTTCTGGTAGAAGAACACTGTTTAGCTCTCCCACGAAAAACACTACCCTTAAACAACTCTTCCACCATACACACCACATTACTTTCATTCTAGAAAAAATTACCATGAAAATTTGCCATTAATCTTAAAATAAAGATTCCAATAGAAAAATTGTAACATATAAGTACAATATATTGGTATTATCTGGATAAGACAACCATCCAGAAAGAATGTTATTTTATATATTAAAAAAAAAAAAAGTAAGAATAGCAATAAATCTTTAATGAAAGTTTCTTGTGAAGCTGTTCTGCCGGTTTTGCAATAAAAAAGTTAAATTCTATCCGTGGCAAAATCAACTAATATATGTCTAAGGAGGCACAACAGATGTCTTCACAAATGATAAATCTTCTGTTACATAGCCACAAGCAACTTTTTCAAATTCTGAGTTACTGAAAAACAGAGGAAAAAATATATAGGGCGAGGCTAATTTTCTGTAAGACTTTCCAAATAAATCTAATATATTCACACAGAAATCTTGAAACTGGTAAACTTTAATGATTAAAGGTATAAATGGCACTTCATAGAAAATTAATAAATTAGACTATGGAACTACAAAGGAAAAGTAACAACTGAATGGTGATACAACAGTAGTCTGTATAAGTAGGTGTGCCATCGAGAATGGGAACCAGGTGTTATTCTGAAACAGCCTAGTGGAATCCACTAAGTCATTGGTAAAGAAAGTACCAAACTACAGAATAAAGCAGCAAGCTCCAAACAAAACATTTTACATTTACAATATAGATTTTAAACCTACTTACTGCTTCAGAATGGTGTAAACTAGAAGTTTGCACAGCTTCAAAGTAAAATTAAACAAATTTACACAATAAAAATCTAGTACAGCTTCATCTTAAGTAGTCTTGAATTTCAAATCAGGAAGTTTTAGAATAAGTACAAAGTATGGCTATATGTTTGCACTGTTACTCATCTCTAAGCATCTTCTACTGAAGGTAGAATACTGAGCTAGATAGACCTTTATCACAGTATGTCCTTTGTAATGTAAATTACCATAGTACCAATGGTTTATAATATGACAGAACTACTTTCCATTCTGGGATCTGAAAAACTCTGGAAGTGGAACTAATCTATAGCTACAATAATGCCTACAGTCCTGTTTCAGTAGCTTAAATCTGGTACTGAATAATAGAAACATTTACAGAAGAAATATGTAGCAATAATCTTTTCTCTAAGTGCTGACATTAGAACGAGGACAAGGTTTAAAATGATGGTACTGAAATACACAGCAAAGTGCCTTAGGAAGATGAGAGAAAATATGCCTTTGAATATTTTTTTGAAAAGGCTATTATGTTTTTCCTGAAATATATTTAGGATTAACAGAATGCTAATGTATCTACCATCAGCACATACACCATGTGAGACTACGTTTACCTTAACATGGTAAACACAAAGTCTTTCATTACAGACTTGTAGGCAGATTACTGTTTCTACTTCAGGCAGGATGCTACAAGCATTTCTAATCAAAACTGATAACTATTCTTTCAAGAACTCCTGAAATATCAGGGACAGATCAATTTTAATACCACTGACAGTTCACAATAATTCTAAGCAGAAAAATTCAAGCACCACCACATGCAACAATGACAGAGAAACTGATACATTGGGGACATCTCATTTACTCCCATCTGTTGCAGAAGGTTTTTACCCTGAGGCACGAGCATTTACCTTTCTGCTCCTAATAAAATTTTCAATCATCTTTCATTATCTAAGCAGTTCTGTTTGACTTTTGCTGATTCTTATCCCAAATAATATCTTAAATTGACAAGTTTCTTAGATCTTTATGCGTGACATACAAATAGTGTTATATCAGTCTGCATCTTGTTCCTTTTCAATAGAAAATGTCTATTTGTAAAGAGAACTAGTTTTAAAATCACTGAATAGTACTAAAAGCCTCTAGATTAAAATGTCACCTTCACCTTATTTTTATCACAGTATTTCACTTACAGATCACTTTGATTTAAAACACAATAAATCACAGCAACTCATTACAGCATACCTGCCTTCTGTACTGGCTTTACAACAAATACTATAAACCCTATACTATTAAAAAAAAAAGCGCAACATATTGTTCTCAATGAAATTCATTGTTTGATACTTAAAATATTTTCAATCTTTACAGTCTGAAATGATTTCTCCTAACAAAATATCTAAAGTTGTATTACTAAATACAAGGCTATAGCATATTCAGTCTAAATATTTTGTATACACTGCAAAGTAGCATTAATTACACAAATAATCAGAAAGCTTGTTTATTCCAATTAATATACATACACTGTGAAGTTCCCTGTTCAGCTGGAAGTAGATTAGCTGTCCAGGCATCTCAAAATGTATTGCAAGCAAGGAAATAAAATTTATTCCTAAATATTTACCCAATTATTCCTATTTAGGTCATTTAGGCTTTTAAGGGTTTGCATATATACAAATACACATTTTTATATATAAGCATAAATGTCTGCACACACATGTACGCATATATATATACACACACACAAATTTTTACTCAAATATATGCACCCCTAAGAATTAGGTGGGGGAGTGGTTTATTTTAAAGATCTTTTTAACACTTTTCCACATATGAACACTTTGAATGTTTCAATATAGAGCTCCAAGGACTAACTTTCTTCATATTTTTATTTCCATGAAGCTACATAATGCCAGCCATTATAGAACAAAATTGTACAAAACAAATATTTATATAACAACTCCAAGATCTAAAAAAGTGAATTAAACATGGTGTTTTCCTAATTTCTCCACTGTCTATGAACTTAAAACTCAGGAAACTAATTTTTTTTTCTCTTTTCTATCAAATAAAATCCTGGTATGAACTTGTGGGTTTTTCAGCTATCGAGAACAAGATATTATGCAATTCTTAAACACAGGCTATTCAGCTTGACTAAGAAAGGCAAGTAGGACAGAAAAACCTACTTATTGGACTTTATATTTACATATTTTTGTTACATTCTTATGTTCCACTATACAAATCATGAACTGTAACACAGAAAAATGCCTAAGAACTTTGCTAATTTATATTTCAGGAAACAATTTCCAAGATTTATCCACTCAAGAACAATGTTCTCTCATAATGTTTTGTTGGAAGGTAGATTTATGCTGCTCATGATTGGTAGTTCATTAGATAGTCACTGCCCCTTCTCTAACTCAACTTTTTGTCAACCATGCAAAAAGCAAGGTTTGTTCCTTGGGAAAAGCCTGTTTTGTAGTTATTTTAACCAAAAGAAATCTTATATGAAATGACATAGAGCCTTTCCTTTTGCCCTTCAAATATAACAAACATTCTCTAGCTCTTGTTTATCAGTCGTCTTTAAGAACTATCTAATTGAGAAGTAAGAATTAATGGACTCTATAACTTCTTTTCCTAAAAACTGAAGAGAGAGAGGGGATAAAAAGAAAAATTAATGAAAACAGATGTAAGAAATTTTTTAACTACTATACTAGAATAACCTTAAGTAAAAGTAAGTTCAGTTTCGAAACAAACAAGAATTCTACTAAATTCTCATATAGTTTTGTTAAGACATGTCATTTCACACCAAAGTCACTCCTTCCTCAAACTTTTTACTGTGGAAGCCATGCTTACAGAGAAGTGAAGTGACCAAAATGCATCAAAACCAAAACTTTCCAACTTGAGAATAAAAATTTTGCAAGATGCTACTATGCCTAACATTGTCACACAAAATTGCATTGGCACTGGATTAGCACTTTTCTTTCCTCTTCAGTAGCATTTCCATTCTTAGCAGATTTTCCAGTAAAATGAAGATGTATCTACTCCAAGACAGCTCTTACATATCAGACTGAATGATATCTGAACAATCAACCTAAATCTACCAGCTGTCATATTCTCTAATAATTTTATATTAAATATAAATATAGAATTATCTACTTTCCTCAAGATCTTACTTGGGATACACTCAAGAAAAACCCATATTTCTCAAATTTACATTTTTCAACATGGCAAAACCCACAAATATTAAGGAAGAGACATACAGCTTCTTAGGTGGCAATTTAATTCACTAATTTGCAAAATTTTCTTCTGTATAGTAAGTACAAGCTTTGAATTATGGCATTCCATCCCTCTAGCAAGTTTTTAAGGATTTTTCCTGACTCTCCTTTTTTCATAGTATTAGTAGTTACTCTTTCAGAGAGAAATATTGAAAAGAAATGTGAAGATAAGGAATGGTAGGAGTAAACTGAAAATTTATTACACTCAAACAACTTATGCTTCCTCCCCTATCATTACTATTGCCCATATAATGCTTTAAGTGGGCACTGAATGTTGTATTTCATGTATAATTAAGGTCTCAGTAGAAAAGGCAAAGTTGCATTTTACAGTTTTACAGTGTTTGGTCTAAAGTTACAACATTGCTTTCCATTTTACAATCAATAAGACATATTAGAAGCCTGCCCTCCCACAACATATGCCAAGCTGTTTTTAGAGCATATTTTATTTTTTAGTAGTAGTAAGGGCAGAAGATGCAGAGATAATAAACTCCTTGCTAATGTTCTCCCTAAGCTATTGAGATCTTAATTCTTGCAAGAGAAGAGTCTTGATGAATGACAGTTATCTTCAACTTTAGATGGAAGTAATAAAGATGTATATTTAAAACCTTTCTGCAAAACAGCAGTTTAAGGCTTGGCTCACTATCACATTTCACTTTAAGTAGCTTAAGTATCAAAGGAAAAAGTGAGAAATGTTGCCTGGATAGATCTTCATTTACTTAGTACAAATGGATTACCCAACAGACTAGCCTGAGCTGGAAGGAGCTCCACGGTCAAGAAACATTGCTAGTCAGGGATAATTCTTTATTCAAAGAGCATTTGGATTATAAAATGGGGGTACATAAGTGTTAAGCAAAAAGTGATAATTGCTTTTTGATCTGAATTGTAGCAAGAATAAAAGAACTAATCCTCTTAAAATTGGTGATATTAACCAAATTACCAAAAAAAAAAAAATCCAACCTCATAAAAAAATTGAGGATGTTTGGGACTTTCAGTTGGGTCATATGAACACTTACTGTACTTTGTCATTTTTCCTTATGACACTTTTAACTGTTGTCCTGAAAAAGTCTGTTTAAATGCTTCATATAAGACTGACATGATTAAAATCACAGAACTGAGCTTGTTTGGAGGGTCTAGAAGAGGAGGGCACCCTTGAAGAGGAGGGCACCCTTGACCAATGAACAGTATGTCTCTATTGTGAAAGGTTGTCCTCTACAACTCAGTGTGCAGTTTCAGGAGGGACACATATGGAGGGAAGGACACCCATCTAGCCAGCCAGATCAGCCAAATCAGTCCTGGTAATCAATGGGGCAACAGATGTCGCAGCCAGATCACCCTCATATCCAAGATCATCAGAGTAGACACACCTTACACAAGATCATCAGATCTTCTCTGCCCCATTTAGCAGAAAGAACAGCACAGAAGCAGACACCGATCCCTTTTGAAGAAGTAAAAGCAGAAAGGTAAGAGGAAAATGAAGGCCAAAAGAGCGGATTTGAAGAAATATTGAGGCAGGACAGTATAAGATCACACAGCTAAAAATTTTTACAAGTGTAAGATCAAAACAATTAATTTCATAATTTGACAAAACTTTCTCCTCTCTTTTTAAATTATTGCAACTTTAGCAATGCTCATGGATGTAGTTTTGTGAGAAAAATGGAAATAGAAGCAAAAGAATAGGGCATGCTCATGTGCCATAAACTGAACTATTTCTGTTGTCCTCTAACAACCAGAAAATAGAACTCATGACCCCCAAAAAGTTATATACAAGTCAATATAGCCAGGTGGTATCTGTAACTTCCCAGACACAGAGAGCATATATAATGTGCTTTCTCATTACAGTCTTGCACTTCTCTGAAAGCAGAAAAGTATAATTAAGTGAAATTGTAAGAGAGAACTGTAATGCAGATAAAATGTCCCCTGTCAATAACCACAAAATTCGTCTTCATTTGTGACCCACAGCCAAATCTGCAACCAGGTCTGCACAAATGAATATAATAACCTACAGAATTATCTGCCTTATTAGCATGATTTAATAGAATTTAGTATTATTTTCTGATAATGCCAATATTTTCATTAAAGTGTTCTCCTTGGGTGTCAATTTTGGGAGCCTTTAGAACTAAATAATTGTAAAAAACCTATTGTACAATTGCAGATAACTATGGGACAACTCATTAAAAGAAAACAAACTCATTTTGATATTCTTATTTATTACATAGTCTTAGGGAACTAAAACAACACTTTCAATAATTGGCTCCTTAAAATGCATCACCAGTAGAAGTTCCACTTGGACTTTGACATTTACGGTTTTTTGCCCAACAGTGTCCACTAGATCTGAGCTTTACGGTTCAGATTCACTCCATTCATCCTTAGATATTATAGCTCAATTAAAAGTTTGATGCAAAATAAGATGCATTTTGACATTCATGTTCTCCCCAATAAGTTCCCACAGGCCAGAATAAGGCTAGCCATGCCACAACATCTATGTGTTGCTAGAGTCTACAATAAAGAGAACAGACACTGGGATTGAGGAATATATACACGCAGCATTTCTTGTGAGCCACAATAATGGTCAGGTAGCAAGTCATTCTCTCTGCAAGTTATCATCTATACACATGGGACTCAGCACCCAGCAGAGCAGAGGGCTTGTGACTGTAACACAGCTGCACTAAAGCAGGCACTAGACATAGATAATAAGAAAATTATACATTGTAAATACACCTACTTACTGTAGGGTACGTTACGTTAGCTGGGAATCTCCCTGAGTTAATCATAATATCAGACCCGAACTACGAGTTGACAGCTAGAAGGTGCAGGGAGTATAGAGTGACCTTTCAATCTTATCAGCAGAATTATTCAATACATTTGAGGATATCTAGTATAATTTGCTTCTGTACAGATAAAATGAGAAAAAACAATGGAATATTCAAAGCGTATGCAAAGTAGAGAATATGCCCGAATAAGATTTATGGAAGATGATATGCAAATAGGTTATCCATAATTCAGAGAGGTCAGAAATCACTCAAGATAAAAATGACACTAGACAAAATCTTTTACATATGTGGCTTATTAGTCATTAGTCTAAAGTTTTTTCCTCCTCATCATCAGATTGCCCTTTCTTGGATGGGTTAACTACCCATCCAAAATTAATGCTGAAAGACAATGAAATTAGGGTCAAGAAGCGAAAGAGAGAAATCATGCAAGGAAATAGAAGTAATAATTACTAGTGGTTGAATAGTTTATCAGATTTGAAGGCCAGAACTACCTAAGTCAGTCTTAAATGGAACAGGTCATTTTGTCTAACCTTACTCAAGCAATCATGAGGCATGAAACTGACCTCGCAAATAGGGCAAGATTTATAATATGGAACGTTGATCCCCATTGCCTTTCTAAGTAGCATTACAGTAAAGGCAGTACAAAAATTATTCTAAAAATTCTGGAAAATTAGCTCTCAAACACACCACAGCACTTCCTTCCTGAGATAATTAATGGAAAGAAGAAAGTGAGAAGGTTCACCAAACTTTATCCTTTATGCCTAGTTAAATACCATAAGAACACAGAAAATATTTCATGAACACTGCTAGTTAAAAGATGCTGATCTTGGCAAGTAATAACTTCTCCCTCAGAAAATACTTTGAGTGACAAGTGCCATATCTCTACGAATAACAATTTAAAAAGCCCACAAAAGGAAGTATTAGGAGGAAGAGTACAGTGAGAGAATTATTTCACCTTTTTGACAATCTTTCCACACAGTTTTTCGATTCTTCTCATAATGTTTATTCAACCAGGTGAGGATAGCTCGTTCATATGGAGAATATATATTACTGGATAAAGGTTCCAATTTTATTCTTGGCATTTTCTGCACACTTTCCAAGCTGAACTGATCAGTACTATTACGTGAAGAAACACGTGGAAGAACAAACACCTGAAATTAGAAAAAGGTTTTGTAAGTATGAACTGTAAAAGGAACATGTTCAAGTGGAATGATGAAAAACCCACTTCAAACTCAAAAGGTTTTCTAATTTAGAAAAGGTTTGAAACATCACACATTAGCATAAATGTATAACACAAAAAAGAACAGATCTGCTGAGGTTTTAGGGAATTCTTTTCCTTCCTTAAACAAAATGTAAACTGAAGCTTCCAAACGGTCTTGGGAGTCTGGAGAAATCCCAGTCAACTGGAAGCTGGCAGATGTTGTCACAATATTCAAAAAAGGTAAGAAGAAAGACCCTGGTAATTACAAGTCTGTCAGTTTCAATTCAGCATCTGGTAAAATTATGCAGAAGGTTATTCTGGGAGTTATTGAAAAATACTTGAGACACAATGCAGTCATTGGTCATAACCAGCACAGGTTCATGAGGTGAAAGTCCTGCTTAACCAGCTTAGTTTCCTTTTATGACAAGGTCACCCATTTAGTTGACCAAAGGAAGCCAACAGATGTAGTGGGGTTGGATTTTAGCAAAGCTTTTGATGACGTCTCTCTCAGTATTCTTCTGGACAAAGTGTCCATCATACAGCTAGATAAGTCCATGATGGGTGAGCGATTGTCTGATACATTGGGCTCAAAGAGTTACAGTCAATAGGGTTAAACAAGGCTAGCAGCCAGTCACTAGAAGGGTTCCCCAGGACTTAATTTTAGGGCCAGTGCTCTTTATAGTTTGTATAAATAATCTGGATACAGGACTCACATGTACATTAGGTACATTTGCTGATGATACTAAATTAGGAAGAGCTGTGAACTCCATTCGAGGGTAGAGAGGCCTTACAGTGAGATCTGGATAGACTAGAGAGCTGAGCAATTACCAACTGTATGAAATTTAACATGAGTGAGAGTCAGGTTCTGCACCTGGAATAGGGTAATCCTACTTATACATATGAATTTGGGGGTGAGAGGCTGGAGGACAGCCCCATGGAAAGAGATCTGAGGGTTTGGATTGATGACAAGCTGAACATGGGTCAGCAGTGTGTACTGGCAGCCAAAAGGGCCAACTGTGTCCTGGGCTGCATCAAGTACAACATAGCCAGCTGGTTGAGGGAGGTGATTGTCTCACTCTACATGGCACTGCTGTGGCCCCAGCTTGAGCACTGTGTGTAGTTTTGGGCATATCAATATATGAAGTACATCAAACCATTAGAGTGTGTCCAGAGGAGGGCAACCAGGATGGTGAAAGGCCAGAGAGAAGCAATGGCTGAGGTCACTTGGTTTGCTCAGCTTAGAGAAGAGAAACCTGAGAAGTGAACTCATCCAGTCTACTACTTCCTCAAGGAAGGCAGCAGAGAGGGAGGTCTCATTTCCTCTCTCTGTTGACCAACAATAGGTCACGAGGAAAAGGAATGAAGTTACATCAGGACAAGTTCAGACTGGGCACAAGGAAAAGGTTCTTCACTAAGAGCATCACTGGTCACTGGAACAGGATCCCCAGGAAGCGATCACAGCACCAAGCCTGTCGGAGTTTAAGGAGTATCTGGAAAACATTCTTAGTCATACAGCTTAGTTTTAGGTAGTCCTGTGAGGAGCAGGGAGTTAATAATGTTTAATACCTTTGTTGATGATCTGCATGGTGGGATTGAGTGCACCCTCAGCAAATTTGCTGATGACACCAAGGTGAGTGGTGCAGTCAACACACTGGAGAGAAGGGATGCCATCCAGAGTGACCTGGACAGGCTTGAAAGGTGGGCCCATGCCAGCCTCATGAAGCTCAACAAGGTCAAGTAAGGTTTCCTTCATGAAAACGTATGCAAGAAACCTCCGGCTTTCTCCCTGCATCTGCTCATCTTCTCCCTAATCACACTAATCACAGACATCTTGGGTGAACCGTTCTCCTACCTCACAATAAACAACTGCACATCCATCCATACAAAAAAACCAAACAAACAAAAAAAACCCAAAACAAACAAAAACCGCACACAAACCAAAAACACCCACAAACTTTTGCCCTCTAAGCCAATAGTTCAGTGAGAATGCTTGTATTCTCCAAAGCAATGACTCAATTTTTTGTTCTTATAAACAACATGTGAGCAAACTATCAGCTGCTTGATTTCATAGAATATAATCTTATATTTGAAGGAGCACAGAAATGACAACTGCGTTTGACGTTTGACTGTTGTTAACAGTCTAGCCACTCTCTGATAATGTTGAGAAAATATGCAAAGAAAATATTTTCCTTATATTAATTAGGTAATGTTTTCATATTAATCATACTAAATAAATTACAAGTTTTACTTGAATTTGATAAACAAATATTTCTTCATTGATTCGATTTATTACATTTAATCAAACTCCCATCAGAAACCTTTTCTAACAATACAAAAAATGAAGTTAATGATACATTACAGAAATGATCACATTAAAAATTCATTTTTTTATTTTTGATTTGATGATGTCTCTAAACTGTCACTATAAGAAATACCAGAAATTTTAAGTGTCAAATTGCAATTATTAATAATTTGATTAAAATTGAAGTTAACTTCTCTTTTATTCATCAAAACAAAACCATACCACAGATCTTTTTCAAAATAAAGGGGGTTTTGCCATCAGTTCTTCAGAATTTAAGTAGTAAATGTATCTACAGCTTACCTTGTATATCTGCAGTAACACATCTGTCCAAGCTCGTTTGCTCATTGTCTCAAACATGTTCTCCTCCAGAATGAATAGATGGTTGTTGCTAAGTATATCTAAGTTTTTCACATCTGTTTTTCCCAACACATCCTTTTGACCCTTCAGATAAAGGAATCGCATTTATTTCCAATACGCATTTCAGCAGTTTCCATAGGAAATTCACAAGACAATAACAAATCAATGGCATAAACGACTGAGAACATCTACTACAGAGCAATAGTGATCAGCATCAGAATCATTTACACTTTGCCGCTACCGCAGGAATAAGAAGCATGATACTAAATTGACAGGATATGCAAGCAACAATAGGACAGAGAGGCAACACAAAGGATATTTTTTTAAAAATGATAAAAATCAGTAGAAAGCAGTAAAATTAATTCTACTTTGAGAAAACGTATCCATTGGAAATTAACCACTGGTATCACCAGTATTGGAAAGAACTGGGGGGAAAAAAAAAAAAACAAACCATAGGGGAAGAGGGTGTAAATGGAATTGTCAGCTGACATTCCTTTTCAGTCTCATACATGGGATTAGTTTTATGCAATCTAAAACAGTCACTACAGCAGGACTACGCATTGTTCACAGAGGACTTCCATTAGTCTTCAAAGATTGACACTAAGCACATGGTCTTTGTCAAAAAAGAACAAAAAATTAAACAAAACAAACACATACAGCTCCCCCTCCCCACCCCAAAACCTACCTTCAGAGCAGTTTGCACTTTAATCCATTTCATATAATCATCAGGTTCAAGCAGAAATTCTGGCATAACATGAGGAAGATATGCTCCTTGGCTTCTGAAATCATAAAGAGGGAAAAGTTAATAGGTAGGCAAAAGAATTCTTTTTTAAGAGCAGTCCAATTTCTTCAACTTGCTCAACCTGTGTGTAAACTCTTCTGAGGTACGAGTATACTTCAGGTTGAATATCCAGTTCTAGTAAGTGCTTTAGAGAGCTTCCGTTAATGAAGTTCAATTCCCATACCTTCAACTAAATTCTGAAAGCGCATGCAACTCTGAACAGATTGGCATCAAAAGATGTAATACCCATTTCTATACGAAAGCCAAAGGAACAGTGTTATGTAACATTAGTAGAATTAAAACTTGATGATGCTTTTATCTGTCTGCAGGTCTCATATTGGAAGTCTTATGTGCGTAAGGAAAGGTCCTTCAAATCTCTGTTAATTGTTAAATGGACCTGCTATCTGTTCTCAAGTGACTAATAAATGCAAAAGGAAAAGCAATTGCTGTAACAAAAGGCAACCTCATTAGACCGACTACCAAAAAAGCTAACTTCCAAGTGAAGAAAGAATATTATTTAACTCAAGTGACATAGCTTAAACAAATCTTGCTGGGAAGAGGGGAAAAAGTTTCAGAAAAGTTTCCTGACTTTTGGGTCAGAAATATTATCAAAATGTATCTAGATTTATATTTTTCTCTGTGTTTTTAACACAGTCAATATAAATAATAATGAGTTTAGCTTGTTATATAACCAGTCTCTCATTCAAATGAAGTGATCATACTTCTCTGGTACCATACAGTACAAACTGGATTTATTTTGTACATTAAAACTTACATGACACAACTTTAAAGTAGGATTATAACAATATTTTTCTCTTCCCACAGAACTCTATTTTGCTGGTACCAGCACATATTTTGTCCCCATACTTTAGATAGTAACATTATCTTCCCAGATTATTGAAATTTCATGTTTCATACAATAATCTAGCATGTTTTTTAAAACACAAAGATTTTAATCAAGGACTCAAAATAGCATCAGCTTATTAGACTGATTCTAAAACTCACCTTGTCTAAAACTCCAATTTTCTACTAAGTCATAAACTCTCTTCCATTAAATCCCTTTGAAACTTCAGTTCTTCCCAAATGATAAAAGAAGGAAGTTCTACAAGATTCATCTTTTCAGGTGCCCTATCTTTCTTTCAATGCTTTTACTTGGTAGATATATGGAAATAGGTGTAATCTACAATTTTAATCCTTAGAAAAGCTATGTAACAATGTTACATGTCATCATAGTAAAGATGGGTTCTATATAACTGAATATTCTCATAACTGGCTGCATTTTGTTATTGAGGAACACTGGCATAAAAAAATTCCTTCTCATTAAGGTAGATAAGTCAATATTTAACATGACATCAGTTATACAAGATCAGTATTTTCACACTGTTAAGATGCTTTTCCTCAAGATATAAAGTTTGAAACAAATAAGTTAGCTGCATTGTTAAATACTCAAACTTTTATTTTACTGCTGTGATAATGTACCAAGGGAACACCAACATTCTAATCAGATAAATAAGAAAGTCTCTTGAATCTACTTAGAGATCATTCAGCTTCATATCACCAAGTACTCAATGTCTCTGTAACACTCTTCCAGAAGAAGAATCAGCAGGGTGGCATTAGTGAGAGTTCTCAGTTGATGATAGGATGGTAAGACATTCTTCATCAGCCCATTGCGTAATCACTTCAATGTTTAGGAAATGATGGGAAAATGCAATGGGATATATCCGTCAACTCCTTTATTTAGTATCAGAATGGATGTTGAAGTTGTGAAAACAAAAGCAATCTGTTAGTGAAGAAAGGCAAAGATACTGTTCTGCCACTGATAGATACCCTGGAAAAGACACCTCTTGATGGTACTACACTGAGTATCATTATGCTTTCAGACCTTCAGGTCTGCAACTACTGACCTTTCTGTTACATAAGAAGCAGTGTGCCCTGGTCTTATTAAGCGTTCAGATACAGCTATACCACTGTTACTCTCAGATGAAAACTTATATTTAGAACAGTATGCAAATGACAGGTTTTAAATGGTTTTCCAGCCTCTCAAACACCAGACGAGGATGCTAAAAAGACACGGAGATGTTGTGTTTCAGGACTTTTGCTGATCTCCAAGGATCTCATGACATAAGCCTTTCTATGAAGTCAATTTTCTTCACTATTTCACAGCAGCAACAGCCAAGAAGGATGAAGAATTTATTAACCTTTTTTGCTTTGCACCATCTTTGACAGTTGTTCCCTATTATGTGGGAAGATAAGATTATCAATGAAGATATCTACTGGCTAAATCTGTTCAGCAGCAATAGAAATGCTTCCATTTCTTAGAATATTATTAGTATGAAAGACTGTTTACAAAGTCAGTCTTTAAAATTTTTGCTAAAGGCAGTAAATACAAGACACAGAGCATCAGTGGAATGCTATGATCATTAATGATAAACTTGATTTGACTATCTACTGGGTCTGTCTACTGAATCAGGTTGAGAGTCATCTTCTTTCATAATTATGGGAGCAGAGTTCCTGTGGAGTTCCCGTGCCAGATATAACCCTACCTCAGGGCACCTCACTTAATGTAAACTGCAGAGGATAGCCTTGGTAAAAACTAATTAAAATTTTGATACATAAATCTTAGAACACAAAATATACAATATAAACAAAACCCTAAACCTATGATATATTGTTCAGCTGGAATTATGTTTGAACTATGCTAATAAAAAAAGGGGAAAAGAAAAAAATGCGTGTTTTATCACACATGTACTTACTTGAGGAAAGAAAGCAATACAGAATACTGCCAGTGGAGCTGTAACAGTTGTTCAACTGGATCAAGGGGCAATGACTTGCTCGATGTAATACCTGGTAACAGCTGTCCACTCAGATGGAATACCATGTCATAAACAGTCTTAGTATCTTTGCCAAGGTTTTGTTTAAAAGCTGTTTCTTGTGAAGAGCTCATCTGGACTTTACATGCATCACTAAGAGAGAATAAAGTGTCTGTTACTATTCTTTTGAAAGTACAACACAAGCTAACGTTATATATATCATAACGATAAATTTAATGAACCAAGAACTAAAGACAGCAAGAAGGTGGAAAAGTGTAGCACTTTTTCCTTTTTATAGAACTTTCAGAATAACGTCAGAACTTTGAACTACATGAAATATTTAATAAGTAACTTGTGTTTGTCACTGCTTTCTGCCAAACATATCTTTGATTTCTATCATGTTTATAAATGCTTATGCATTTTCTGTCCCAGGAGAATGGCTTCTTCATTATTTAGAAGCAAGCTAGATAGAGCATCACTTAGTTGATCTTAAGACTAATATTTCCAGAGTGTTTGCAAGACTGTTGATTATGAGATTTGCTTTCCCATCTGTTTTTCGATCTCAGAGTACATGAGGGAAAAGGACATTCTTAGAACAACTATTTGTGATGCCAAAAATGGGACAATTGCTAGAATTGTGTTCATTCTGGAGGAGAACTAATTTCAGTTAAGAGGGTGACATATAGCTTGAACTGCTTATTTAACAACACTGTATTATGATATATCAGCATATCACAGTTGGAAATATATTGTAGAAAATGAAAAATAACACCTGGATGACATTTTCATATAAACGGTACATAGATGCTACAAATTTAACATACAGCTATGCATTACAGTGTGATCATATTCCTCAGATCATATCCAAAACACTTTAGTATATATTAGCTTTTCATTAGGCAGACATAAGTTAGCTCCAAGTAGATGTGAATTACCATCTCAATGAATATGGTATTGAAATAGGATTTTGTCCCTTAGACCAACCAAAGAGAGTAAACCAATTCTTAACAGCAGTCAGGGTTTTCTGAAAGAAGATGTACTCCTTTTTATCTTCACCAGGAAAAAAAGACAGTTCAAAGTTACTTTCTTTCTCATCACTTTGAGTGTCAGTTTCACTCTCATCAGTGACCTCTTCTTCAGTGACCTCTTCTTCACTCTCACTTTCAGAAGTAGTATCTGATTCTGAATCATACAAACGAAAGAAAAAATTCAGAAAGATTTGCTTATTTTTCTATATTTGTCTAGTACAAAACCAATATTTTTTAACAAACAATTGTTTTCAGAAAACAGAAAACCATCAGACAACAAATGCTGTAGAACAAATTTTATTCTTGGAATCTCAATGCACTTAAAGAAAATAATATCCAATCAGAAAAAAAACCAAATCAGGCATAGCTTGCAAGACCACAGTCAGTGTTCTTAAATAAAAGGCTTACATACAGTACCAGTATGTTTTAGCTTTACCAGCTAGTCAGTGATAGCTCCCCACCCCAATCACATAGCATGGGTCAATAACCGACTTGTATTTGGTTTACCAGGTATTCTATAGGTATAACTAAGCCTACACCCCAATCTATAAGCCTTTGGACTTTTCTCCCCTCTCTTAGGCCTTCTCTCTCCTAAATTCTGACCTGGTCAAAGCTACTAACTACCTGGTTAGCAACTACTAGTTGTTAATGAATCAACAACAACATTATTGCATAAAAGATAACAACAGAACAATTTTCCTCATGGCACAAATAACTCAGATGATTCCATCCTTGAAGGTGTATTTTAATATCACTGCTGCAATTTTAGTGTTTCTTTAAACGATGCAAAATTAAAACTAATACCTTGGACAGTGAATAAAATAAAAAAAAAAATCTTTTTAGGATTTAAGAAGAATCATCACACAGTCAGATATTAAATTGTGCAATCCTGCCAGCTGATAAGATTATTTTTCTCGTCTTGTCACTGTTACCTCACCAGAGGTTATTCCCTTTTCAGATCTGAAACTGACTTGGTCTTTTGAACTCTTCTTACATCATTCCATTGAAAATTAATCATGTCATTAAAAAGCTACTATTTTATTTGTACTACCCCTATTTGTCTTGGCAATACCTTAGAGAATGATCACAGAAACATCAGCAGACCTGCAAGAGTGGAATCCTAACATTGATGAAAGAGCAGCAGTAACTTCTGTTCTAATTTCCTAGTTAGAAAACTAGCAGTTGAAAAGAGAGAAGTGTCAACAGCCTCAGATACTAGTGACGTGTAAACCCTAAAGAAGATCTAGTACTCTTGGTTCATATGCAACAGTCCCTTAACCTAGCCCTTGTATTGGGTTTGGGAGGCAAAGTTTCGGTTGTAGGGGAGGCTACAAGTCTGCAGACTCAGAGTCCAGTGAAGAAGGAGGGTGATGAGGTGCTCCAGGTGCCAGAGAAGAGATTCCCCTGCAGCCTGTGGTGAAGACCATGGTGAGGCAGGCTGTCACCCTGCACGGATGTTATCAGTGAAGCAGATGTCCATCTGCAGCCCATGGAGTACCCCACATCAGAGCAAGTGGATGTGACCAAAGGAGACTGTGACTCTGTGGAGAACCCACCCCGGAACAGGCTTCTAACAGGACCTGAGGACTCATGGAGACAGCAGCCCATGCTGGGGTAGGTTTGCTCACAAGACTTGTGACTGTGGTGGACCCACACTGGAGAAGTTCATGAAGAATTGCAGTTAATGGTAGAACATCTCCCATGGGTGGGGCCCCACAATGGAGCAGGGGAAGAACAAGGAGGAAGAGATGGCAGCAAGAACACATGATGAGCTGACCACAATCCCCATTTCCAGCACCCCTGCACAGTGCTGGGGCAGGAGGTAGAGAATTTAGGAGTAAACTTGAGCCTGGGAAGAAGGGAGGGGTGGGAGGGAAAGTGTTTTAAAATTTAGGTTTTATTTCTCATTATCACACTCTGATTTGATTGGTGAAAAATTAAATCGATTTTCCCCAATTGAGTCTGTTTTGCCTGTGACGGTAACTGCTGAGTGATCTCCCTGTCCTTATCTCAACCCACAAGCCTTTCACTATATTTTCTCTCATCCTGTCCAGCTTAGGAGAAGAGTAATAGAGCAGTTTTGGTGGGAATCTGGCACCCTGCTGGCAACGACTGTTTTTATACAGTACTTCATAAATACAATAAAAATGTCAAAGTCTAACTTGAGTGTACAACTAGACTTTTGCAGAACATACCATATTTACAGAGTGTATGTGGTTGGTTAGTTCATGATTACAGAACCAATACTCTTCTTAGCAACTAATCCCTTCAGTGTGTTCAGTAGTTATTTTTCTACTGTCTCCCACACGGACATGTTTTTGCAAAAGGACCCTTGACATTTTTTCATTTTTCTGTTTGCTCCTGTGTTTGTGGGTTTTTTATTTTTACTTGTTTGACTGATTTCCCTTCCACTCAGACTGCTAAAAGGAAGGAAATGTATTCTGCCTTTACACTCCAGGCCAGGTTTCCCGTCGTGTCACAGGAGAGGACATACTCCCCCAGTATTCATTGATTATATGCACAGAAGCATTTAAGGCAAAGCTTACAAATGCAAAATATAACTCTTCAAAGCAGTGAGCTGAAAAGTAGTTGTAAGAGCTCAAAATTTTTAAAGGGAATATCTGCATTTATACCTGATTCAGAATCTTCATAGGTTGAGTCAGTGGTCGCACCAAAGGAGCTTGAGGAAATACTACAGGAAAGTGATTGTGGAGTACAACATGGACGTAGAACAACTTCACTACTGTAATCCTTACTGTCTATAAAACAAGATTACAAGCTGCAGTTGAGAAAACATATTTGTTTGTGCTTTAAAAGTTTATAAATGGGTATCTGCTTCTAGATTTTTCTATTTCGTGCTTCAGTTAATCAAGTAACAGTACTCATTTGACTCGTGATGAAAATCTCGCTGCAGTCATTAGACCAGGGACAAAACAAATTACCTGCATATTTTTTTCCATTAACTGTATGTTTTACTTGCTGAAAAGCACTCATCAGAACAGCACTAACTCAAGAATTCTAAGTCAGGAACAAAATATTCTTAAAGAATTTTTGCTCCCAGCTCTATAACAAGTCTCAGCATACCATTACCAAGCAATTTCAGACTCAACAACATATTTTTATGAAACTCAAAATACATTTTATAAATCCATTAGTTCTGCCAGAACATTTACTCTGACATTTTCATGTTGGCTTATGATAGGAATAGAGGACTCTCTGCTAGCTATCTCTGATGTCAGTCTCCAGAACAAGAGAAGAGAAACCCAGTGTAGTGTCTAGACAAGTAAACACACCAGTAAAAGAAGGAAGAAATCTGTATGATTATCTTCAATCTTTGATTCCTGGCACTGTTATTTGTATGGTTTGGAGAAAATAACACCATATTGTCAGATATGTGGAAGCAAAGCCTTCATGAATATCTTTCAAAGCCACTGCATTGAGTGGATATGGTTTGGTCATATTAAACAGCATTCTACACCAAAGTAGTCTATACAAAACCACATAAAATAGATTCAAGAAATTTAATGGTAATGACTTGCTTCAAATTGACAGAAATTGATAGTGTAAATAAACCAATAAGTAATCAACACAGATCAGAAATATCCCATTATTAATCGGAGATCAGTTCTTAAAAAATCATCACTCCATTTTTGGTTTAATTATCAAGGGAAACCTACAAAGCATCTTCAAAAGACAATCTTGCAAAAATGATCTATTGGTCACCAAAAAAAGAAATAAAATCATCACACATCTACAAGAGATGGTACTTTTCCCCCTTTCCTATCTTTAATTGTGCTATGATCCATGAATTATACGGTACCTATCCCTATCTTCCATAGGAAAAATAGTAAGAATAAAAAAAATCATTACCTGTCTACTTGTTAATACATATTTCTACTTCACAAGTAACATCTCTCTTTTCTCTTAGGTAGTCCGAATAGCATATTTAGATGGTGCAGTCTTAGAATTCAGAGTTTTTAAAGCTAAATCACTTTCAGACTTAATGACTTGCTTATCAGAAAGCTTGTCTACTTCATCAAAATATATCAGATCCCAACAACTATAAAACATACAACAATTTACCCAATACATGAACCTCCCTTGAGCAGAAGGTTGGATGAGATGACCCCCAGAGATTCCTTCCAGCCTGAATTATACAGTGATTCTATTCTCTTCACATAAGCACAGCTACACACAAAGAGATTACACATCACTGAGGAAGGCAGAAATGGAGAAGGGGGCAGGAGGCAGGAAGACAGGGCCAGGGAAGGTAAAAGAGTGACGATGAGACATGCACGGATGTAGAGACAGAGAGTCAGGCAGATGCACACTGTGAATAAAAATATATATTGCAGGCTTTTATTAGGCTTTAAAATATGGCTATGCTCTCCAGCCTTCAAGGACAATAATTAAAAAAAACTTGAAAACTATTCCCGACATCATAACATGTCACCTTCTTCTCTTTTGCTTTCTTCAAAATGTATCCAACTGCTATTCTAGGAATTGTTGATGATCACTCATTAGCAACGTAATTAAAATTATGCTCATTTATTCTCTATTGTTTCATTTGTTTCCCTACTCGTACTATAAAAGCTTCATAAAACATTCCGTAAGATTTAGGCTTGCCCAATATTTTTCAATAAATATTACTTAATCATTTATATAAGTTTTCCTCATTTTCAATAAGAAAACAATTGCTATTAGACTATTTTAAAATTTCATAGCAGTACCCCCTTGTAATTAATGAGGAGAAATACCATCCTGATGATAACATCCCTGTTCTCAAACTGAAAACATTGACAATACTACTACACATATTATAATTTTAAGAAGTAGAGTGTTGATTGCTTACTGCTTCTCAAGATAATTTGTTGATCAGTGCGGTGAAATGCCAAATAAGGGTATAAAGTAAGAAGGCAATTCTCTGCTGTTGCAGCAATTTGAATTGAGAACCTGTCCAAAACAAAACACAAAAATGACAGTTTAGCAATGGTAATCAAAATATTTCATCACAAGAATAAAAGACAGAGTGAAGATGTCCTGATAAATTCTTTCCTCTTCTCTTCTGGTTAAATAGGAGAATACACAGATGGGACTGAACAAGATGAAATGCTGAAATTTAGTTTAGTATCTCCACTTCATAGTTTTACTATGAGCATGGATGTATCATTAATCTGAAAGTCCAAGAGTTAGTAGAGATTTCAGGAAATGAACAAACTCCACCTCTATGAATAGAAAAAAAAAAATTAAAATTACAGCTGGCATTTAATAAATATCTTGAAGGAGACTGCTAACTTGCTAAATATATCCTAGAACTTTTGACAGGAGTCTTCTTGAAAAGCAACTTCTATTTTGATTTAAAGTTTATTCTACAAAACTTTAAAGGAATCTCAAAAGATTCCATTTCAAAACAATTAGATAGTGACTCCAGTTGCTAGAATATAATAGAAATTGATATACATGCCCCAATGTTCACTAGTGTCTGTACTGGTAGTAGCAGCCATATTAAAGTGCAGCAATCCACCTTTTAACCATTTTTCATACCTCACCTCAATCTTTGAGGGAAGCAGTCAACAATCAAATTATTGCCATCAATTTATCCCTGTTAGCCATCTGTATGTATGGCCTTAGCTCATTGCAACTGACAGATAATTCAAATGAGGTTCATCAGATGTTACTACATAGCTGTTTTTTTACACCACATTAAGTTATTAACTAACATTAATATTAATTAACTATGTTGACTAAGCTGTCAAAAATACAAAAAAAAATGTACTTTTATAATTCAAACAGCACACTGATATCCATCTTGCTTTAGTATATTGAGAATTATGCATATTGGAAATATATCTTGCACATAATAAAGTAAAATATTTTTTATTTTTCTTTAAATTACATATTGAAGGATAAATTCCTATTTAGTGGGAATTTAGATGAATATTAAAAGATATCACAAGACCTTTCAGATTAATTTATAACAAGACATAATTAGACTCTAATGTTTTGTTATACAATAATGTAATCAAGAAAAGCATAACTGTTTTAAAAGTACCAGAAAGTAGCTTTTCTTTCCTCTTTCATACTTCTCTCTGGGAGCACAATATTCTTAGACACCCCTTTTAGGGGCATTTTAAAAAGAGAAGGGCTCCAACAAAATCCATAGCCATGTTTCTCATTTGTAAATATTCACATTTGGATACCATCTTCATAGCTCACAGTTGCTTAAATCAATAATCCAGCTTTGCAATATTTTGGTTTGTTCTCAGGACATCTCAATCCTACTGAAACTTGGCTGGGAGCGGGACAAGGGCCATGGCCCATTTCACCTTGTAGCATAGCATTTCCTTTAGCTAACATCATGTTTTATGCTTCTATTCAGCAAAAATCTCAGTAGCATGTCATCAGCAGGACAGATGGCTACAACAGGTATCTGTATACACAAAATGTACATTTGTACATGCCCGAACCAGGTGCCAGAACACAATACCTTTTCCTACCTTTATCAAAGCATTTAAACACAGGATCAATAACTACAACACAGGAAAGGTTGCCATTTTCCAATTCGTGACTTCACTGTGAGAAACAACAATTGTTAATACTCTTCAGGCATATGATAGGTTAACTTCAGACAACAGAACTCAGGACAGGGGTGGAAGAAAGCTGTGTGAAGGTTAAGGAAAGACATAGCTCTCAGGTTATATCCAAAGTATTGGATTCAGTCAACTTTCTGATTTCTCAGTTTGAGGTGAGCAGCTCGGCCATCTCTGTCCTCAATGCTGATCTGGGCATGTGCCAAACCTTCAATCATGCTCTGATTTGCACAGCCATGAAATGCAGAGAAGTGTGCCTGAAGACAAACACAGTAAGTCTTAACTAACCCAAATTCAATGAGTGATACTACTCAAAGCAAAGGTACTACTGCACAATCTAAAATATAAAGAAAAATATTATCCCAAAAGTGGGATTTGAAAGGAAACTTATCTGAGTTTCAAAAGGTGACACTCCATTTGTAAGGAAACATGGCAGAAAAAACAAGAGAGCTAGCAGCTAAATACCTGTCATACATATCTCAGGCATTAAGATAGAGGGCATCAAACAGAAAAGCATGCCTATTTCCATACAAATATGGCAAAAAGATTACAAAGACATGTACATTCTGCATATCCTTAAAATAAATCATCTTGCACCACTGACCTTTATGTAGAACACCATTCATGAAGTGCTGTTACAAAGCTAGAACTCTTGTGCAATGTATTTATTCCGTACTTGCAGGAGAGCTTAACTAAATAATAGAGAAATCTGTTCTATTCTATTAGAATGAAAGGTACCTGTATTGCTAGCAAATGTGGTTATTAAGTGTCTTAAATTATTCAGTGTATTCAGTTTTACAATGCTTAATAAAGCAAGTAAAAAAATTTGTTCTCTATATGAGCCATCATTGCCTCTGCTATTTCAGTGTTCATTCTCTAATGCATATTTCCAAAGAACACTGAAGGGCAGAATGGCCATTAAATATATTGTGTTTACCAGCATTTGAAACCTGCTGATCACTAAAACCTAAACCAAAAAAATACCATACAATACTTTATATAAAAGCAGGTTGTTCACTTTTCTTAATTCTTTTTTCATTGTATGTTTTAATGTTTGTAGAAAGACAAAAGAAGATGAACCTAAATATATTTATCTTTCTTATTTTGCTCTATAGCATTTCAGACATTTCCTAAGCAGAAACAGGTGATTTGGTTTGTATCAGTGTACAACATATGCTCTAGGAATACATAGTTTAACCTTTCTTCAACAGTATTCATTAACAGCTGCAGAATATCATTAACAATTTCTAAAGAGAAAGAATCCAAAGCCATAACTGAAAAATTACTGTAGCAACACTGCTTGGTTAAATTAAGAAAGTATTTAAGGGAAGCTCTCACTGCTAGTTTAGGAAATGAAAACTGGTTGCAGAATTGATTAGTGTCAAAAGGAAACTTGACATGACAGTGAGGAGTTTTGCAGATCTTTAAGAACAAGGAATAGCCTAGATGCAGGACACAAGAAGTTGGAATGCAAAAGCAAACAAATGAAGACCTGCCCTCCTGCCTGCTCTTAAAAATCCTTGGATATATCCAGAGATGACAGAACTGAAAGGGAGTGGAAAAGATGACCCATGCAAGCTCTGCCGATTCTATTCGCAAAGGAGCAGCTTCCCACACTGAGGAGCCCTCTCCTTTGTAGCAGGAGCTCAGGCTCCCACAGCAATTGAAATAATACAATAATGAATAGTGACAGACACATGGTTTCACATGATATACAAGACTTATAGCTGGGAAAGCATCCATGGGTTTTTTTCTAGTAGCAGCAATGATACCAGCTATTAATTCCTGAATAACAGACGCTTCAGCTGTCAGGGGCCATCACAAAATGGTAGAAAGACACAAGCACAAAAAAGAACATGAGTGATTAATGAGTTTGGACTATCCTGGTCTTCAAAGCTATTTCCAACTATCTGAAGTAAAACACCAACATATTGTTAGGTCAGATGAATGCAGCAAAGAAGCAAGCAAATATCAAGAACTCCAATGTTTTCTAGCTCCCTGCTCTCTCTGAATTTAAATGACAGCAAGAAATTGACAGCTCCTATATTCTGTGAGGTGCACCAGCAGAATGCATGCTTGTGAGACTGGCCAGCAGTGCCTACTAAATTGCTGCATGGTTTAGGCGTGTTTCCCAACAAGGAAAACACTCCATGCAAAAGGGAACATATGTTTTTGCTCAGATCTCACGGACTATCAAAGAACTGGAACTAATTCATAACAGGGTGCCTTTAAGTGATCATGTCTCAGTTGCATCATGTTATTAGAAGCTAAGATTCCCAACATCCTCTCTTCCTTAGGTTCCAGCCATAAACGACACAAATAACATCAGAAATTGCATTAATTTCCCCAGCTTCCCAGTGGGAGATGGAAAGAAAATGGAGACCTATAAAACATGGGAGGCAAGGACTTCAGCACTTGTGTGTCATTAATGATCACAACGATTTATCTACCACCAAATGTGGGGGAAGTGAGGGTAGGAGGGGTGGATTTTTTGCTTCTCAAAGCACCATTTCTTTTGATTGTATGACACAACATGTACCTGTTGTTTACGATTTATTTTTTAGAAAGAGTAAGTTAAATGTCATTTCAATCAGGATGGCAGAAAACTGTCTTTCCTGCTAACTTATTTATCTAATCAGCAGATTAAGAGATATAATAATAGATATAATAATACATAAACCTGCCACGTTCACAGAAGCTTTCTTCAGGTTCAGTGTTTCAATGAAGGAAATAGGTGTCATAGCTAAATATTTCTTCCCATTCATTAAATACTTGCTCAAGACTTTCTTCAATTTTATTATATCATTTTACTTCCGTATTCTTATCAGCCCTGTGCAAGGAAGTGTCATTTACTCTGCTTTGGAGTCAAAGGAGCAAAAGGGACGAAGAGAGATTTAAAACAACATTAAAATTAAATGCAAATTTTCATTTAAGGCAGTCATTAAATAAATATTACTGCACTTTCTTATGATCCATTTAATGGAATCTGTGCAAACAGTAAATTACTTGCATAGATGATAACCATCTCTCATCAGTTTTCTTTTACAGCATAGCTTTGCTATAAAACATGATTGCCTATTGTCTTTCTACAAAGGAGCAAAATGCAACAATATTTGTCCTGTACCCACTGTTCACTCTGATTTAAAGAAAAAACAAATACTATTGTTTAAATGGACTTAATATGGACTATGTGAATCAATTTTACTGACGTTTTAGATCTGAATTTAGTAAAGCAAAACACTCCAGAGTCTAAGTAAAAAATGGCAAAAACAGAGTATTTGTCTCGTCAACACTTACACTTTGAAATAAACCTAGAATTAGTTTTATTTAGAAGTTAGGGCTCCTCTTCTAAGTAGGTAAATACAAGACATGATATTTTACTACTGAATATGGGTTGAAGCTCAAAATTTTAGTTCAAATAATTTATAGATCCATATTGTCTCTTTGAAAATGGAAATATAGAGACAATACTTGACAAATTAATACATCTTCAGCAACTGATGTTGTGAGATTTCACGGCCTATTAAACAAATCAGGAACCTACTCAAGACCAGTTAACTTTTATAGGTGTTATAAAAAGTTACAGGTTTCATCATTTTATTATTAAATACCTAGAAGGGTCCAAAATCTTGTCTTCCTAAGAGACTCAAATGAACAAAGCAGTTTCAATTAACGTTACACAGTCTGAAACAAACTGCTCAAATGCTCAGATAATTAGTTGAATTGGGTTTGAAGTTTGAACACATTGCATAGATCTCCCATGGCGGTGAGGGAAGGATGGGAAGAATGACAGTAGATATGCAGAGAACCAGAAATTGCAGCTACAGTTTACTACAGAGGGGAATATCAAAGCACATCATAATTTATCAGTAGTAACGAAACCCAAATCAGGAATAAATTTGCATAGGCTTTATTAGAATAATAACTATATGCTCAGGATTAGAGAATCAGGCACTTAGACTTTTCCAGATGAAGACAGAATTACTTCTGGTTACAATAAAAATAATTTCTTCCAAAAGCCAATATGAGCAATATTACTACAGTGACTAATGGCACACACAGAATCCATTTGTTTTGGATGGTGTGCTCTTTCATCCAGCTGTGCTCAGGTTTTATATCATCTGCTCCTACAGCCCATGCACATATGCAACTCCCTGCAAATCACGTATGCATTGGCAAACCACTGTTACTATTTCTGTCCTTTAACAAATACCTGCCTGCTACCTTTTAAAATATAGCAGCAATTTTAAGATGATTTGACATTTCCTGAGCATGAATTTTTTCACCTTTTCAAGCTGAGATGCCTTTTAAGGCGGTAACTTTCATTTGGTATCTTTTTTTCAAAAACACAATGTGTTTGCCTTTAAATTGAGGGTGGTAACCTTTATTTTATTTTAATGGCAAGTATAGAGAAAACTTTATTACATAGCAGAAAGTCTTATTTCTCTATAGCAAGGTTTGAGAAGCTGCTAGTGCATCCTATAAAAACAGTTATTAAAAATAAATATTGTGCCCGCTCAGCAGCTATATTTCAGATCTCATCATAAACTTAAATATCCTTTTCTCATAATTACTGCACATATTTATGAATCACATCCCAAACAATGATTAAATCTTAGAATTAAATAAAATGAATAAGAAACAGATTCTTGGCTGACAATCTATACAGAAAAATATGAAATACTAATCCAATGTGAGTAGCAATAACTGAAAGGTCCATAACTCTTGCATCAAAATAACATAAAATTTTGGTTTATACTTGGGAAAAGGCCCATTTTAAGCTACAGGGTGGAGGTATTTAACTTCAAAATAGTTGCTTTACTGAAAATATTACCTGAGGGAATGACTTTTAATTACAATAGTAACTATTATTTCCTCCTCATGCAAACAATCACTCATCCTACCAAGAGGAGAGATGAACAAAAGGGACAAATTCTGACCACAGTTACTTTTGCATGGAACATTTAATGACAGATTTAATTTCCATTTACTAGGCACAGAGAAGACCTTCTGCATGACTTAACACCACTGAAGTTTATTAAAAACAGCCTACTACTTTAAAATCAAGTAAGGTGTTTGAATTTCATGTTTGCACATATCTTCCACACTAAGCAGTGTTTCAAAGAGATGAATTTTGGTATGAACACTGCATACAAATTGCTGTCAAACTTTAGGTGTTCTGTCATAAGGGAATTTAGGTCTAACAGGAACTAGACCATGCAAATTCCTAAGTATTTTTCAGATGTAGAGCTAATATTACCAAATAATTTCAGTACTTTTAAAAACTTCAAATGCTTTCTGACATAGTGCACAGGAATGCATTTGAGGAAATACAGAAATAAATTAATTACAATGTAAAGCAACATCTGTCCTATATCCTTTCTCTCTGCTGGTGCCTGCTTCTGTTGATGTTGCTCTCCGAAAAGTCCCTCTAAGGCACTGCAGAATGCTCTGAAGAGCCCAGCATGGAGGAAGACGTAAGACACCAACAGTTTTCCAAACTTTGCTATCCAGTCCTGTGTTTCACGTATCAGAACGATATTTAAAAAAGACAATAACCCCTACACTCACACACACACACATATACATGTCCCCTATATACAAGCAGTATGGTCTGAAGTTGAAATGCAACCCTAGCATACTGTCGTGGTTCAGCCCCGGAGGCAACAAAAGCGCCACGTGGCAACCCGTTGGCTCTGCCGCCCCCAGCGGTGGGGAGAGGATGAGAAAGAAAAGGCAGACTCGTGGGTTGAGATAAAAACTGTTTACCAGAACAGCGGGTATTGCAGGGAAACAGTAACATGAATGGAGGACACAAACACGAGTACAATACCGACCGCACCCCGCGCTGCCCCAACCGCCACCGACGCCGCAGAGACAAACCCCGGCACCGCCCGTCCATATATACGCCTACGCCGTGACGTCACCATGCCTGCTTCCGGTTGTGGCCCCTCCCCTTCCCGGCTAGCTCTCTGCCGCCCCTGGGCCTGCCGCACATGGGGTGGAATAACTGTGCCGGATAGAGACAGGGGAGAATCAACCCCGTCCCTGCTGGAAAACAGGACATGTACTTTCATGAATTCCCAGCTTTACACATCTAAAAACCCCACATGCATATTTGTGTATATATACGTATTTTAGAACACTTGAACAATAAATTGCACTGATATAGATAAGCAACATCCATCCATGCAGTCTTGTGTCATCTAGCTGCTAAAATGATTCCTTTTTATCTTATGCCCGCAGAAAGCCTTCAACAGAGATCACGAGTTGGCCTCCTTTTTGTTCATGAATCAACTGTTTCCCTATAGAGTTGCTCAAAGATACTGCCTTGCCCCTTGAAAATTTAAAAAGCAGAAATATTAATATATTAATCACTTTATAGTTCTAGTTCCTGTCTCAGAACACACACATGTAGCTTGCCTTCTCAGCAGAAAAAAAAAAAAAATTAAAAAAAGCTTAAGAATTGAGAACGAAAAGCTAGAGAAGGAAAAATTAATCATTAAGAAATAACAATAGAAAATGAGTTAAAAGTGATATTTAAAAAATAAATAAAAACATCAAATAAAGCTGTAGGACACACTAACAGACCAAAAAAAAAAAAAAGGTAGCAATAGAGTGCAGGGGGGAAAAAAAGACAACATGGAGAGCAAAAGACTGAAGAATTACACACACAGAGAGGGAGGGAGGCACATCTTTAAAATAAGACTGAGGCTTGTTCTTTGCTGGTTCTTAGCAAAATCAAATTCTGACTTCCAGTGTAATTCCTCCTTGAAAAGTCTTCCTGCTTTTACTTTGAAGCTCAGAGGCCCAAGGAATGAATAAACCATGTATAAAAACCACATGAGTATATCC
>VXBW01008083.1:1139596-1173768 GCA_013400375.1 Thinocorus orbignyianus | reverse complement strand
AAAAATTAGTACTCTTGCAAAGTTCCACATTGTACAGACAGTCTTTAAAATAACAAGAGTCTCTTACTTGGAGCTGGTACCTGCTAACTTACTCAGAGATGTCTCTTCTCAAATTCTTGGTTATCAGAAAACAGCAGAAGCTTTTGAGGGTACTGAAAATGAAGTAATCTTTTGCAAGATCACTTCACTGCTACTTTGTAAAGATTTGCAAATAGGTGATAAGAACCACTAGCTCTTTCAGATGCTACTAGGATAAAGCCAGAAAAGAGACTCTAAACCAGCCACAAACATGTCATTTTTCTAAAATGTCATATATAGGAGAAATGCATAGTGGAATAAAATTTCACAGAGTGTAG
This sequence comes from Thinocorus orbignyianus, assembly GCA_013400375.1. NCBI lineage: Eukaryota > Metazoa > Chordata > Aves > Ciconiiformes > Thinocoridae > Thinocorus > Thinocorus orbignyianus. The sequence goes on along the minus strand of VXBW01008083.1, from coordinate 1,173,412 downwards.
CTCAACCCAAAATCAGACCACCTTGAAATCCAGCATGGAAAGGACTGTAAAAAATTTATAGGCTGCTCTCCAAAATGCAAAATATTTTGTACCAGAAAACACTGGGATTTGCTGAATCACGACCACATCTCTCCAAAGTAACCTGAGAAGACTGAAGTAGATGTAAGAATTACTAGTAGATATGAGATACACGACCTCAAGATGGCCACTTAGATGAATCTTACCTTAGAAACCAAAAGCTGAATTTTATGTTTTTGAATTGTAATTCAGTTGAAAAAAGAGAAAAACATTTCTATATTTCATTTTAAATTTTTTTTCAGAATGATTCTTGTATGCCTTCACCCAACTATTACGAGCTCTGTGTCCAACTTTGTCAGTTTGGACTCTGGCTCCAAATGATTTGAATTGCATACATTACCTGTTTTTTTCTTCATCAATGAAGAACATATTCCCTAAAAATGACACTGGTCTAGACGAAATGAAGCTTATATGACAAATTAGTTCCTTATTTGTGCCATCTGATGAAATAACAATATTTTTTCCTCCTGGGAACTGTACAGAAAATGGGTAAATCATGTCACCATCTTCAAGTTCAAGCTCTGGAAGTTCAACTTGAATTTGTGATGTCCTGTTTTTAAAAAAAAAAAAAAAAAGTAATGGTGTTTGTGCTTGCCAGATGGCAGTAATAAAACTGATTCACAGATTCACACATTTACAAAACTGCTGCTCACAGAAGAACAACTTCAGTTTTTAAGTATAAATCAAGTGAAACTAGCTCCTTAAGCTAGCTCCTTCAACTAACTCCTAGTTCCTTTAGCGTTTAGATACCAGTTTGTTTTCTACATATGTATCCAAACATCTTATACTGACCCACAGTAGTTCAACATGCAAATGAAGAGCAATTTCTACTAACTGTGCTACAAAGGACAAAAATATTACTTCCTTACTTTAGGTTTTCTAAACTTAAAGCTTTCGTTAGTATTGATTAAACTGTATTATTGCACAACAAGGTAAAGCAAGTTTTGAAATAGAAATATTATAGGGAAATTTGTGAAGATACTTAAGATGCTTTCTACATCTATGTAATTTTTGGTTTCAGTTCTGAAATAGGAATAACAGTCAGTCCAGGTCTGTATGGAATCCTTTCTGTTCCAACCGCTGACTTACCAATCATATACAAATCCCTTGATGAATTACTACAATGCAAACAACTTAAGACAATAACAGTTTGAAGATATAGTAAATTTCATTAATTTATGGAGTTTTTAATTAATTGAAGTTTTGTTCCAATTCTTCTAGTATTGAAAAGATACACACATAATCGTAACAAACTAATATTACTGCTTTTTACTTATTATAAAAACAAATTGTATCTTAGAGACCAGAAAAGCGTATTTCAACACACATGTACGCAAGAGTGCTTGGAAAAATTAAAATATTAAAATTCCTATCAAAACAGCGCTGGGTTATGCTACATAACATGAAGATTACATAGAGTTATAAATTCAAACTGCAGGATTAAGTGGGTGATCCACAGAAAAATTAAAAATATAGGGAATATTTATTGTATTAAGTGACAGAATTAAAACATTTCTGCTGTCCTCTTTGGTACTAAATTTTTGCTTATGAAAAAAAAAAAAAAAGGCAGATAAAAACTGAAACAAACAAACAAAAAAGACTATGATCTCAGTACCTGGATAAAGTTAACAAAAAGTCCTGGCTGGACTCTCTTTTTAATTTTTGTGTTATTCGAAGTAATTTCAAAAACATCTGACAGTGAATATATCAGAAGATGGTCACTTCATGAAGCAGAAACATTTGGAGCCACAGAGCATGGGCTTATTGAATGTACAGCAATATTAATTACATTAATTTTCTCTTAAATACACAAGCTCTTTCCTCTGCTGAGCAGAAAATTCATACTAACCTTTACAAACAAAAAATTAACTAATTTTTTGGAAGAGAACAAAACCAAGAATTATTCAGGATTTCTGCAATAAAGCTATTTTGATAACTCTACCTTAAAAAGTCTTTTGGAATTATATTGATGGTAGTTTCAGTTTTCACATCCAGAGGAACTGGCATCAGCATTAAAAATGGGGGATCAAAACTTATTTTCGGTGACTTCACAGTGCCAGACAACATTATTTTGTAATGTGATGGATTATCATTTAGACACACTGACACTTCAGATGTGTATGTCCCAGGACAAGCTATTAAAAAACAAAAGGAAAAGAGAAAAAAAGGCACAAAATTATATTACTATAAATACATGCAACTTATTGAATTATAGTAAAAGTATTTGCTCCGGGGTTTGGGGGTTAACTTTTTTAAAAATAAAAAAAGTCATCAGTATTGCTTTCTTACTCAAAATGTAGCTTAACATACAGTAAATGTTGTATCAGAATAATTCTTCATTAAAAAAAGCTTAAAACACATGCGTGCAGCAGAATAGAAATCCATATTTTTTTGTAATCTGTTGAAAATTTTTCAAAGTTTGACGACTTCATTTACTTTATTGACATTCTTTTATATATAACACCAATGTAATGCAATTTTCATAATTGCATTCAGATCATAAATTGCACTAATTAACACAGAGAATGCAAATTTTGTAAAGGAATAAATGAGACACATCTGACTACCAAGACAAGAAAAAGTTTGTGCCTTCCAAGATGGCAATCATTGCATTAACAGATGACTCTAAAAACCTGTACTTATTGCCAAGTCAGAGGGACAGGTTCTATGCTTCACTGAGCATCTCCCAATTTCATGTGTCCCTTCTCATGCCATCTTGCCAAATGCTGTAAGGCAGTTTTCTCCAGGATGGAAAAGCACATTTTCTTTCACTGATGCAGGGAGCAAGGTGCTTCTCTCTGCAACTGTTATACTGTTAAAATGGCGTTCCAGACCTGCAGTGCCATTTACCAAATTTTCAGTCATTCCCACTTGCTGAAGAGCTAGCAAAAGAATTTTGAGGGCCAACTAATGAATACCTCTCGTATTTAGAAACAAATCTGTATGACTTGTTGTAAGATACCAAAACACTTTAATCTTTTCATTTTTGAGAAAAACACTGCTCCCTTTGATTAATAAGTGTGGAAATATCTTCAACTACTGTTTAAGAAGGAAAAGAGAGACAAACAAATAATTTTGCATTTTATACGAGCACATATGTGTTACTGCAAACAAAATACACATGACAATCTCTTCTGAGATTAGCTCAGGTAATTATTTTCACAGCCCGAGAAAGAGCTGCCGTTGTTTACATACACAAAGAAGAAAACCTAGTGTCTTCAAAATACTTCTTATTCCCTACTCATAAAAGCCAACTTCTTCATGGAAATGATAATGGAGGATCTTCATAGAAGCCTGTTTGCACATTGGAACATGGCCTGTGAATCCCTTAGTTTCAGACCAGAAAACATGAAACTGGTAAAGTAAAAAGCAGATGAAAGGGGAAATTGCTCCAGTGTTCACAACATCTGGCTAATTCCCTGTGAAATGGAAATCAACTCTCAGAGACAATACTGCTGAGAAGGGTAAGAAATTTGTGCTTCTAGGTTTTGAGACAGTGAGAACACACCTTTTTTCTGGTACTTAGCCCTTTTATGAAGGAAAGATGAGAGAGCATCAGAAGGTCACGGAGATTTATGAAGAGCTAAACAGGATATTTTTGACATGCTTGTAAAAAGAAGTATTCTATACAAGTTACTGCCATATACAAGCTAGATTGTTTACAGCTGAGTTCTAACTAAACTATATTTCTAGTATCCTATCTTCATACATGTGTATGAAATACAGTAAAGGAAAGTTAAAGGCCATAACCATCAAATGCCATAGGGATGAAATGCCACGAAAGAAGAAAACAAGAGGAGCATACGTCAGTGCAAAGATATGCAATTTTTTACTAATTCACATTTTAAAATATTCATATTAAATCATAGTTCCAAAGTTAAACTTTCAAAAGTTAGGAAAGAATACTATTCAGCTTTCTTCATACAAACTTTTCATCCATCCTGTGCATAACAGTTCTAAAAAAATCCATTAACTACACAATCACATCTGTTTGCCATAGAATCCCTGACTTGCTCAGAAGGCAGAACAGATAGTGCTGATTCTGCAACACCGAGCATTCTGCGTGTGGCTCCACACATTTACTAACATCAAAATTCTGCATAGTATGTAAGCCAATAATTTATTGCTTATGTCAGAAACACCAGGATGTTGTGATACTGTCTTCATTTTAAACAGACAGAAAGAAAACAAAGAAAATTATTCCATTAAGTTTTGTTCATTAGTTTGCAACGTCTCAACCAATATTTTGAGGGTACTTCATGTTAAATAAATTACTTTGGAATTAATGAGAATTATGTCCTGAACTAGCAGCTGTAGTCGTGAATTTATTCTATTTATCACATATTGCATGACTACTGTCAAAGCTTGTGTTGCTGTTACCATTCGGATATACCACTATAAATTTCTACAGGGCAAACACCATGCAGATCAGCAGATGTGAAAATTTTTCTGATGGAGATTCAATGGTATTTACAAATCTGATAAACTAAGTTTTCCAAAGGTTAAAAATATCTGTGAAATTATATGGGATATTTCCTTTTTTCTAGATATATTTATTAGGGGAATTAAACATTCATTGCCTTACCTTAGAAAAAAACTCTGAATAAAGGAGCATAACTTCTCAAAGTATGTATCCTAGAATAACTTATATTGGAAAAGACCTTTAAGACCATCACATCAAAGTGTTAACCTAGCACTGACAAGTCCACTACTAAACCATGTTTCTAAGTGTCACATCTCCGCAGTTTTTAAATTCCTCCAGGGATGGTGACTCAAGCCCTTCCCTCAGCAGCCTGTTCCAATGCTTGACAACCCTTTTGGTGATGAAATTTTTCCTAATACGCAATCTAAACCTCCCCTGGTGCAAACTGGGGCCATATGGTCTCATCCTATCATTTGGTACTTGGGAGAAGAGACTAACACCCACCTCACTACAACCTCCTTATTCATTAGCTACTTTATTTTCAGCCTAATTTGCACTAGAAAGCCCATCTGGCTCAGAATGCCTAACTCCCTAGCATGTGATCCTGGAACTATATACTTTAGGCAGATTCCTTGTTAATAGAAACATAAGATTATATTTATGCGGAAAGTCAGTTTTACAGACAAGCAAGTTCTCCCGATACTGCTCACACACTTAAAGGAAGAGAAATATTTCAAGTCCCCTCTCACCTTCACCTTCTCCTCTCACCTGTTTCAGTTGCAATTTATACTAGCAGCAAAAGCTAGTTTAAACAGCCACCTCTTTAAGGACATCCATATACCTTGTTCCTCTCTAGCAGCACAAATCTAATTTCTAATTTCCCCACACACTCCTAGAAATCTTAATTGTGTAATAGCATGCTTTTTTGATCTTTTGAGAGTGGGTGGAAAGAACGTAAAAATCACCATCTGCTCCTCTCACCCTCATAAGTTTGTATTAGGCTGGTATTCAGTTCCTACACTTGTCTCCCAAAAAAACATTTTTAGTTGAACTACCTTGGATTTTCTGATAATTCGTGCCTTATTGCATATATACACCTGCAGCATAAATGGATGCCAATGATGAACTTGCATACATTAAAATGCAGACTTCAAAGCAGAAAAGTCACAGGTAGCTAAAATGTAAAAAGCCCTACAAAAAATGAAGCGGGGAAAAAAAAAAAATCGAAAGCAAAAAGTTTCTCCACAAAACCCGTTAAAGGCCATAGTTACGAAATATCTTACTGTTGAAAAAAAAAAAAAAAGAAAGAAAAACCAACCAAACAAAAAAACTTAGAAGATGGAGGTCATGATGGTCATCTGTGCCCTTTACATAATCATCACATCATCCAGGGGCACTGATCTCCTGGTAACTGACAGGCGCATTTATGGGTATTTTTCCACACAGGATCCCAGAGCACAGATTTATTGTAACTTCCTACACTGCAGATAGTGAAATTTTCCATACGCTATAGTAGAGCAGAAGAGAATCTTACTAATATACCTTCAGTTTTGAGAATCTGTATTAAATTTAGCATACTTTTTTAACAGGTAGCATCATATTACCACACATTATACGAACACTTGGATTTAATTTAACACTGTAACTCACAATACCATTTTGCACTCATTAAAAATATTGGGGCACATTTAAGCAAATTGCTCAAATCACACCAAAAGTGCGTTTTAAGGTCTGTTCACCTACACACACTACAAATTTACAGTACAAATCTATGAAGGTGATTAGCACACCATATCCATTAACCAGGTCTCCCATGTGGGTTCTGATGTATCTAATGTTCTCTTACAAGAAAGAGTAATTACATTCAGTGAAGGTATAGCACAAGTAGGCTATAAATCATGGGAAAATGCTTAGAACATTGAATTAAAGTCAATTGATTTTTACAGTTATTTATGATTTTCTGTAAATAAAAGATACGGAAATGCAGCACAAATACTAATAATTTCAAATGAGATTATTTGTCAGTAATATTTATGTATAGACACATCTGCATTTATACATACAATTCATTGTGCAATTCAAAATATTGGCTTTTATTTGTATGCTGTTCTCTGCTTCACTATTTCAATACCCAAGCAATTTTAATACATTCTCATACAACTAAATAGAACTACCATCATATGAATGATTATTTCACCTATTCTATATCACATGATCCTTCTCCATCAGCTGCACAAAATAGTATTAGGATTTTTCTTTAAAATTTCCTCTGACTCAAATGCCAGAACAGTACTTAGAAGAAGGAGAAAATGAGACCCTGTGCTCATCTGGGCCCTAGAAATCTCCAGACAGCTGTAAATACAGATTTCTCATTTTATCTTCCCAGTCCAATATTGCCTGAGCAATTTTCTTTTCCAAGCTATGTATGTGAACCTAATTAATGCAAAACGCATCTATTATATCTCCTATGAGAAGAATATGTTTCTCAAATTCAAAGCAGACAGTGTTTTCATGGGTTCCTCACAAGTGATTATTTTATTCAAACCATAGGCACACCCTGCAAAAATATCTATTACAATGCCTTCTCAAGGTTACAACACTTATTTCATAGGCTTTATTATCTGGAGTACTGCAGAAAAAACATTTTATTCTATTGAAAAAAAATATAAATTTATGAAAGGAGAAAAAAATAATTTGTAAGAAATACTTACAGTAAAGTATATGTATGCTTTTTAATTACTTCTTAAGGAACAACAGAAGGTTATGTGTGTTTGTTTTTCACTTTCTAACCTTCTATAGTTTTGTTCCTCTTCCTCTACATTCTTACTGCAAAGACCTGGGGTCATAAGACGTTTCTGATCCTTGGCTTCTTTAACCTATTTTTTCTGAGCTGCATCTCAACAGTTTCTCCAAATTCAGAAGTTTACCCAAAGCCTTTCTTCTGTCTAGACACACTCTCCAGACATGCTTTGAGTAGATCCCTACATCCTTCATAAGTAAACAGATTCCAAGTTCATATTTCTTACATTTCATAAAAGTGAACTTCTGAAAAGAGGTAACTTCCAGATTTTCCTCCTACAATATCCTTATGTATTTTGTCCAACCCTCTTCTCATCCTGCTCCCATTGTTTAACCCTTTCTGATTTAAATTTAAATTCTGACATTCATACCCTGGGACAATACGCTTATTCAATTCACGTGGTATGCTTGGATTTTCTATTTCATTCATACTGCTCCCAAAACAAATTCTTTAACAAAAATTTTTATCTCTATTTTATTTTGATAACCTATGTAAGTTATGACTAAAAACTGACTGAGAATCTGTATACATGAAATTATAATAAGATCACATAATTTGGTTCCAAAACCAAGGAAGACTCCATGGAGACCTTATTGCGGCCTTTCAGTAATTAAAGGGGGCTTATAAGAAAGGTGAGGACAAACTTTTTAGCAGAGTCTATTGCAATAGGACAAGGTGTAATGGTTTTAATTAAAAAGAGGGAAGATTCAGACTAGATATAAGAAATTTTTTTAAGTTGAGGGTGGTGAAACACTAGAACATTTTGCCCAGAGAAATGGTAGATGCCCCATCCCTGGAAAACAGTCAAGGTCAGGTTGGATGTGGCTCTGAGCAACCTGATTTAATTGAAGTTGTCCCTGCTCATTACAGGAGGGATGGATGACCTTTAAAGGTCCCTTCCATCCCTAACTAGTCTAGAGTTACACAAAAATAGAACCTAACTAGTAAAACATCTTTATTGCGTCAATCACGTGTTTATGGCTGTTTCATAAATGAGTGGTCCACAGCCAAAAAACGGGGGTTTTGCAATTTACTTTAGAGGAATGTAGGGGATGTGTGATGCAACAAAGCCAGAAATATGCTCTGCGTATTTTTGCTCAGACTTCCAATAAGTAAATGGCATTTAACTTTCTTCTAGCAGTTTAATTTGTAATAATATATGATTTAAAAAAAAGACTATACCTCTAAGATAATTGGGTCAGAAATTTTCCAGGTATTATACACACAAAGAAATACCACTTCCAAAAAGTCAGAATTTGCTACTCAAAACAAAAATTATAGCATTTAAAGCAAACAACTTCCAAGTAACTCTGCAAAAATCATCATATATTAATTACTTTTCCACTTCATTACTTTTCCAACTTGATGTGATTTTTCTTCAGCCATAAGTTGAAAACAAAAGCTACCAACAAGGCAGAAAACATAATGGAAAAAATGTTTTGAAGTACAGCAAGGACCTTCAAGCAACAAGTGCAATTAAATGCTACTCTTGCGTACTCACAACACGCCTGCAGAGCAATATTTAATAGTGTCTTCTCAATTTATCATACAGAATCATGGTGAAAATCTTATGCCTTTAGTTTTTATTTATAATTCTACTATGTTGATGCCAGTGTTTAATTGAGGTTACAGATTTCAATCCAATCATAAAGAATAGCAGCAACATCTTTTTTTAGGGGAGAGATGCTCACCTGCTGACTCAGGACCAGATATAACTAAAACTGTAAAAACAATTCTGAATTCTGTAAGCATCAGCTGAATACACCGGTGGGCTTTATCAACTCAAACATAGAGTTACTTTACTCTCTACTGCGAAGACTTGACTGGGAATAAGGTAGAATTCATGCTCTCCCATGCCTTTTCTGGTGTATGTTTTTGATTACCATCTTCCTATATGTTCTCAAGTTTTGCTAAAAAATCTATTTTAAGTTTTTTACTTAGAGTTGTGTTGCCTGAGAAGACTACTCAGAAAATACCATAGCTAAGTGATTTTATATCTCATTGAGGCTGGATCTTTCCATTCTTATCTAAATTATGGCTATTTAGAACAAAAAAGTTCACACATGTTCCAAGCACACTTGGAAAGCTTTAGTTTGTAAGTCAGTCAACCTAAATGCATATGATAGAGCAGTGATGAAAATGATTCAGCTGTCCCTGCCCTTGATGATTTATACATGGAAAACTATATCTTATATGTGCAAATCAGACTTTTCAAATAATGCTATCAAGTGATTCCACGCTTTGCATTAGGTGTGCAGCGCTCTGTTTTCTCAGGACCCCAACAAACATTTCTTTTGGCATTTTAGTTCATTATTCAGTCACATTAACTAGAAGTTAATCACAAGAAGTACTAGTTATGATTGATCATAAAAAGTCATTCAAACAAATCTATGAAACTGGTATACCAGTGAATCTGTAAAAGAATTCAGAAAGTTACTTACAAGGGCAGAAAAACACAGCAATACTGATTTTTTCTCCTGGATCAAGAAATCCAGCCTGTGGACTAAATTTAAAAATACCACATTCTGTATTTTTGTCTGCGTCATCACAATTCAACTTCCATGTCAACTGTTGCCTTGAAGTATTCTTCAGGTCAAGCTTCTGTAAATATTTGCAGAGAAAAAAGGATACGATGAAAGAGGGAAAGCAGTATACACCATGGTACTCCACATTGCTCTATCCTAAGCATTTATTTTTTTTTGCAATCAGATCAGAGTGAAATCAAGAAAGCACTAGAAAGCAACAAAGAACCCAGTTTATTATATCTGTGAGAAGATGAGTATTTCTATCATCACAGATTAGATGCCTTCTAGTCACTCACCAAATCACAAAAAGCGATACTTTCTTTCCAGAATGGAAAAATCTCATTCAGGCAAGGTAAATAAGAACAAAACATCATAGTGGGCAGGGCTTAGCCAGAAAGAAATGATGAGCTTTTCCCGATGCAAATGAAGCACAGCAAGCCCTAAACACATGGCTCATGACTTTTAGACTTACAAGTGGATTTGTTGAAAAAGCAAGAAGTTCAGAATAGGTTTTCAAAACCTGTTCTTTCAATTCAGTAAGACAACAATGGAACGAAGAAAAAAAAAAAAAAACAACCCAAACCACTTCCACTCCTTTATCTCAGTTACTCTTTCAACTACTGACATATCCATAGTTAAGAAAAGGCCTTGACTTTCTTGACTTTGTACTATCACTGTTTACAGAAAAGACTTGAAAAAGTTCTAATGTTTTCATCATTGTCAAATCCTGCTCTTTATAATCTCCAAACAAAGCCTTTGGGAATTAGGAACAATAAATTATGTTATGCTCTGTTTCACATTCGTACACTCAAATTCCCTATGTTCCAAAGCAGCATTGCTGTGGTCAAATATCCTATCTAATGCTTCTTTCCCAGTAAGCCCTAAATAGCAACCAGGAATTTTTTGGAAGAGTGCCAGTTGGAACTGATTAGTACCATACAACATACTAGGACAGTAATTGTACTGTGTGGACCAACACGGCACATCAATTGCATTCCTGAGATGTCACTGTCTAGGTTTACTTGTATAGGCAGAATATCTTTGGAAGTAAGCTCTCTCTTACACAGTTCCTGGTTAGTTTCTCACGGTGTCCATGCTTTCTCATACATCAGAAAGTCAGAAAAAACTCGATTTTGAGTTTTGGAAAAAATTCTTTCAAAAGACAAACAAAATCAAAAACTGAACAAAATTACAATAGGAAACTTTCAAATATTTAAACCTTATATTTGGAAGACAACTGAATTTTGACTTTCAAGTCTGTACTCTTTTCTGTCATTTTTGAGTAAAAGTTGTAGCCAAGAATAACTACACCACCTGTGATTACGTACCTGAGAACTCAGTCTATCATCAGCAATATTGACATGTCTGCCACTTGAATGTTTTACAAATTTAAGTTCCATTGAGGAGAACTCCAATGGTGACTTAAGTGCTGTTGGAAAAAATTAATTTAAGATGCTTATACAGCATTATTTTCAAAAATATTTCCTTAAAGTCCCTTCAAAAAAATAATTGTTTCTGTACATGGCTGGCAGAAATGATTCTCCCCTTGGTTTAAAACTGTATTTTCTTTCTGTTGTTCCCATTCTATATACATAATTACTGTAATTTAATTTATTATGACCCTTCAGTCATATTAGTATTATTTAAATTTTGTATCTACCAGACTTATAGTATCTCTCCTTCACATAACACAACACCACAAGATCTTCATATACCAGATTAATGAATTTACATTTGTAACCATAATCATCAGAAAAGACTTTAAGTATTTTATTTATAAAATCAGTATTTATCTTCATTTCATATAGCTGGAATAATGAAACCATCACAAAGTTTGAAGTTTAAAGTGAGGATTTAGAAAAACCAAGGTATATTTTCCCATGGTCTCATTTTGCTTCTTGATTTGATTAAAAACTGGCAATTAACCTAGCAAGCATATAGTATTCTTCTATTAAAATCTGCAAGTTTGCTTCACACGCAGTGAGGAAGTCTACTGATCAATTCTCTTTTCCCCCCAAAAGCCCAAAGGATTTCTTAATCACATATCTCACATTATGCAAACAACAATACTATCTGTATTTCTCTAAAGCACAGGCACATAAACTCCCTAAACCAATATTGTTTCAAAGCAGGAACCTAATCTGCTGGAATGCTTCCACCAATATGCAACTGTCACTCATGAAATCCTCACCTCTCATAGAAAGTGCTTGTACAAGGAAAACAGCACAACTGAAAGATCAGAAGGGAAAGGAAATAATCTACCCTATCAAAAATCTTGTGAGTCTTATTTATTAAAAAAAAAAAAGTCAGCTCACATGAGGTCATTACACTAATAATGTGTCTTCTTCCTCTGCACCTGGCTGAGGCAGGGCTTGTTTATTTTCAGTTGAGTTTTCTGTTTTGGTTTGGTTGTTGGTTTTTGGTTTTGTTTTTTTTTTTTTCTCTTTCAGTGCTTTCTTACATACAGACAAGCAGTCTCCAAGGGAAAAGTCTTAGAAGTACTTAAGCAAGAGACCTGCTTTCCTCCACAAGTGCTGAAACAGTCTACAAACCTTGTATTTTTTTGAAAATACAAAAAAGATCCACGAAGGATTTAAAATATATTGACTACACTGAAGTTAAAGGCCTGGGTTGACTGCTCTGAGATTATTGTGATTCTTTTCTCAGGATGAACAACCCTAAATACAAACACCACACATAAGCTATTGATTTAAGCGCCAACTGTACTGTGCTGTGCAGTCTGAATCCCAGTTAGCAATGTGCCATAAAGCACACAGTAGTGAGAATTAGGCATATTTGTCACATCAAAACTTAGAGCTTGCAAGACACATCTTACCTACTCTTAGATTTTAAAGTGACAATTTGAAATTATGAGTAAATGACAGACATAATTTTTCAGTTGTCAGAGTGTAATAAAATTATCAAGTTCTTTTTTAATTATGAAGACAATTTAGCTAGTTGCCTGCATCTGTATGATTATCTGAAATACCGAGCAGTCAAGAGATTTATTTAGACTTCTCTACCTCCTCCTAGACTATCAAAATTCCCAATAAGAATACAATTCAAATACTCAAATTGAAATAGAAGCCAGACTTTATCTTTTCAACTCTTTACTAGAATTGATATTATTATATATTCATCTTAATACTATGATTTATGATTCCTTGTTGATGGCCTATACTGGTACTTTGAAGAAATTCCATACGGCAGAAGTAGAAACTTGTGATAATATTTACAGAAGACTGTCATTTATTGTGAGACTTTGTAATTTTATTGATTCATTATTCCACAAAAAAAGGGAAAAGAAAATAGACATTTTATTTTTTCTTCAGGTTAGATAAATCACTTCTGTACTACCAATCTGTCACTTTGATTCATGACTTTTTACTTAGAGACATGCTTTCTAATAACCTCCTATACATATGTACATTTATCTTTATTCTAGATGCTATTAAACTAAATATATTTACAAGTGTTTAATACAAATTTACTTCCATCACAGGATCTAAAGAAGGCTTCTCAGTTTCCTTTAATATCTTGATTTATCACAAAAGTAAAACTTAACTTAAAGGCTTACAGAAAAAATATAAAACAAATAAAACCACCATTGATAAAACATAGTAAATTGGAGTTGCTTTTACCCCACATGATGTGTTTATTGTCCAAGATTCCTTCAGTGCTCCCAAGATATTTAAACATTATACAAACATCATCCCAGGAAGACACTTGGCACTTAAATCTCATCTCAAATAAAAAGTGGCTACATATTAAAAATGGAGACGAGGAAAGCTAGGGGCTTCGAGTATTCACAATGTGTAGGTCCAGATGACTATAAGGATCAGACAGGAGACTAAAGAGAACCACAAATTTTTAATAAAAGCAGAAAGGAATCATTTAAGATATCGATCTCTTGCTGCAGACCAACAGCCTGTAACTTCAGCCATTCACACACTCTGACAGGCGAGAAGAGTGCAGTTCTGCATGTTAAAGCAAACAGAAGCAAATGGACTAAATTACCACCGGTTCTTTCAGATGGGATCAGGGCCAGCCAGAAGCATTTTAAACGAATTTTAAATATAGCTAGACATCCTGGTTTTGACAGGGCAATACTAGAAAAGAAGATTGTGAATGACATACTACTTCTCTACACTTTTAAGATGAACTTCTATAAATACTGAGGTCTTCTAGAAATACTAATGAATGAGTAGAAATAAAAGTAAGTTTTGCTAAACTAATTTTTATGTAAGGGAAATGACTATATAAAACAAAAATAAAATCCCCAGGACATCATAATTACGTATGGAAATTTTAGCACATACTTAAAAATACAAATAAAAAAATGAAAAGTTTTGCAGGTTTCCAAGACATTTACAAATTACACATTTATCAACCAAATTTCATTTAAGTAGTAATTCTCAGCAATTAGAAGTAAAAGCATCCCTAAAGATACAAATATCTACCATTTGCTTATGTTCCTAGTTTACCTACCAACTGCTTTAACTCTACTGAATGGAACAGCCACAGTCACCGCCTGCAGCTGAGGAGTAGTGATGTGCTTTTCAGGAGCAACAGAAGTCGTAGATACAGAGCCTGGCTGTGTCAATGGGAAGTCAGCTCCAGGAGAATTAACTGGAAGTGTGAAGTCATATGCTGCCACCTAAAGGACAAAAGTATCATTGTGGGTCACTTTCACAAAGAAATTGTAGGTACTTCTTGAACCATCTGAGTAGTATTACCATTTCAGAAGAATTATTCATATTAACCAGCTGATCGTAATATTAATAGGATCGCTTTTTATTAGCATGTAACAGCAGTCTTTTAAGTAGGCAGTGGCCAGACATTTTTGCCCCCAGCAAGGAAAAGTAAAGCATCAGGGTCAGCAGCATAGCTACAAATAAGGCTTCTGGTAAACCACTGTGCTGTGGTTCTTTCCAACCGCTCTCCTGCATGGAAAGAGATTGGAACAGTGGCCCAAATGAATAAGCATGAGCAAAAAGGATGAAAAAGCTACATAAATGATCAATTTCTCAAACACTGAAGAGGAAAAGTCAGCCATTATGGTATATCCAGCATAATCAGGTTCCAAGATAAAGATGGAGCATGAGTTAAAACTGAGAAACCTCAGAAAAAAACTAAAATATAACAATAATAAAAAACCCAACCCTCAAAACCTTTGTGATTGAACCCCACTGAATTCCAGGAGTCAAAATTCCAGTGATTTTGATCCCAGTTTTCTCTCTACGATCACATCCTCATGTAAATATGGCTTAGAATTTAAAGATAGCATGTTTTACACAAAATCATCCTTTTTGATGATTGAGAGGCCACATTAATTTTGCAGTGAACTTTCAAGGAAGTATCTCTTGCCTCTCACTCTGTCTTTCCATGGGTCAACATGTTAGAGCAGCATGTTCTCCAGACAAAAAGCTATAGGCAACTTAAACGAAGGTAACAGAACTAAAAACAAAACTTCTACGTCAAAACCATTCTTGGAGTCCCTCAAATTCTTCAGCTCTGTTTTCACCTTGAACGACAATGAAATCTCCAGAAAGGACTCTAGCCTATAAAATCTGAGTGCTGCTTAAAATCTGCACTAAAACTAGATCTATAAAAGAAGTTATAAATCACTTAAAAGATTTCAAAAACCTGCAGGAAGTAGTACATCATGCTTCACTTCAATATATTTGGTAGTGAGTAGAATATACAAAGAACCAGTAAGAAAAAATTCTTCTCATCCTAAGCCAAAAAATGAGCCACATCTCCATCTGCAATAGAAGCAACACCAAGCTGAGATAATGAGAAGTAAATAAGAAGCCCTTACAGTGTTTGGAGTTCCATCAGGGTTGGTAACACACAATTATGAGCTCTGGTGAGCGAGACATGTGCTGAACACTGTGGAACGTTCTGTGTATTTTTGCTTAGCAAGAGGAAAACGCAGGATGAGGGCAAGTTTTTTTAGTAAGATCACCACAGTCCCTTGATTTATATTGATACTTCAAATCTGAGAATGATTTAATTCTATCACATAGAACTGTGCTTTTTAAAAATTAACATGTAACTAATGCTTGAGGTGTGTCATAAACAAAGACTGAGTAAAAGACTCCTGATTTTATTTACATACTTATCTATTTTAGGACTTCCAATCACCCACATAAAATACTTCAAGTTACATCAAAATATGTCCTTGTGGCATAAAACTACATAAATGGACCTAAAAGGATCTTTTCTTCATATTAAAGTTCCTTCCATTTCAAAGTATGTGTGAAATATGTGATATCACATTAACAACAGTGACTCCTTACAGTCTTAGAGAAGCAACTGACAATCTCTTTTCTTATGGTTGAAGCTAATGAGCATTGCATTTCAAGACTCTGAAGTCTGAAACAAAGATTTTAAAACCTTTTCCAAAATGATAAGAGAAGCTTGATAGAATAAATCTGAATACAGAGTTATTTGGTAACCTTGATATCACCAATACCAGAGAGAGGAAAAAATAAAAAATTTACAGGACTTTCTAGATCAAGCACCTTGTTCAAGAGTCACAACACAGACACAATCCAAAGATTTTGTCACACTCCTCTGGCTGTATGAGAAGCTTGCTATATTGGATGTGTGCACTCAGCACCTGGCTTCAGAAGCATAATACGCAAAATCCTGCATAAATAACCAACTTATCTCCCAAGCATTATGGGTCACCACAAGGAGAACAGAGAAGATGAATGCAGTCTCAGTGCACATCTCATTTTCTGAGATTCCTCCCCACCTCGGCAGCTCCCTACAAGCAGCAGGTACGTCCCCCTACATAAGGAATTCTAACACTCAAAGCATCACTGCCAACACCTGCAGTAAAAAAGCCAACCAGAAAATCCTTTCCATCCCTAGCATGTACGACATAAATAACAAGATAACAACACTAAATTTTTAAAGTTTGGGGAGATTAAAATGCTTAGCATACAGTAGATATCATTACATCATTGGCTATGTGAAAGAGTATAGTCTATACTGCAACTGTTCTTCATCAACACTGTTATGTTTAGGTCGGACAACAAAAGGTGGAATCCCTTTGTCCCTCTCCCAAAGCAGCTATTCAAAATTTTTCTTCCATCCTCACTATCAGGAAAATTTGATTTAGTCTTACTGTGCTACAAGGGTTTTATTTGCTAAGAACTGGCAAACAAAACCAAATATGTGCAAGGCACTCAATTATATGTAGGACATGATGTTCACTGAAAATCACATTTGCTTTGAAGTACAATGGCACAAATTCAGAGCCAATGTAACTCATAGGAATGTATTTATATAATTGAGAAGAAATCACAGACCTTTTCTTTCATTCATATATATCTTTGCCTCACTAACTGCACATTAACTAACCTGTACTGCAAATGAAAAATTCTTTTAAAATTCCGTATTATTAGAAATTATGTTACAATTCACACACACATTGCTGAAACAGAATTAAAAGTTAATTCCATTTTGTAGGACCTCACTTTGGAGGTAGAATCATTATCTTTCTTTTTATACATATTTATATCTTTTTATACATATTTTAAAAAATATGATTTTTTTTTTTATTTCTCAAAATCTATGGTGGAAAATTGTCCCTTGTAACACTATATAGTCAAAAATGACAATAATTTAAAAAAATCCTTATACCATTACTGGACTTGCAGTTGCTTTTTATATAATCTGTGTTACTTTTATTTATCTACTGAGATATTTTTCTGAAGCTGTACTTCATAAATCACAGAATACAGGGAGGGGCAGGAAGCAAGCAGCCTAGAGAGAGTTCTTTCACAAACACTCCAGATTGTTTATATCATTATAAGAAATATTTTTCCCGTCCTGATTTACACTTATTATGCACATCAATTGGAAAGGAGGCATAATCTACAAAGTGATAGTCTTAGCAATTAAAATACTTCAAAAGAAGCTTTAAAAAGACTAGTCACGTGAGACAAAGGAGCTTTTTGTTACACATTCACATAGAATACCTCCAAAGGATGCCAGAAAAAGACATGCTTGTGTAAGCTGCCACAGAAAGATAACAATAAAACTGATACTCCTGCAAAGTTTTATGAAGAGGGATTTTTTTTTTTTTTTTTTGCTAGAATTGCTAAACAAGTAAAATTTGTTGAATTCAAGAAATCTGCCCGATCACAAAAGTTCTTCTACTGAAATTCATTTGAACCTATGAAATAGGTTTGATACAAAGTTCATGACAGATCTACACTGGAGGCCAACACTGAACACAGCCGAATGGCTCCATGACTCAGGCCTAGTTATTCAGTATGCTAAAAGAAACAAAAGGGGAAACAACTACTCCAGCATTCATGACAATTAAAATAGTCTTTCATATAAAATTCATGCACAAAAAATAAACAAACACAAGCATAGTTGTCAGGTTGATGGGGGAATCTGAGAGTAGAAAAAAAGTTATTTTCAAAAAACACTTCCAAAGCAGTTACTTCATTTTTGTCTTTACTAAGTACTCCAATGCAATACTTTCTTATGCTTTATAAAATACATTTTGCTAATTCTTACAGCACATATTCTTAAGACTGAGTAAAAATGTTGCTGCTAAATCCAGGAATCCTATAGTTTGTTTAGCACAAAGAATGTGACACGTCCCTAGAATTACAGTACCTGCTTTCACCATACAGCTTCACAAAGAATTGGAAGTAAATCAGTAATCTAATTTACAACTAAAAACATTTCTAAAGGATAATACTCTTCTATTTATCATCTAATAATAAAATGCAGACTGTTCAAACACCTTTAAGTATTAAGCAAAGGCCAATTTTAAAGTTCATTTATAGCACTATCAATATACAGGAGAAAAAATGTAATGTACATTAGGAAAATTAAAATCAGTTTGATTCAAATTTAAACCTAACTGCAAAACCAAGGATTTATGTCCTGCAACTGTATACAATACACATCCTCAACCTCCCCTCAGATTTAACATGAGCTTTTCCTTAAAACACACTGAAATCTTTCATGCAGCTTTATATCACAGATAAGCAGCTTTCCACAATGAATAATGTAGCCAGTGTTCAAAGCCATCATTCAAAACACTGAAATAAAACTAAACGTTTCCCATGTATACACTCAGAGATGATGCATCAGCAATACCCTGTAATTCCACAGCTGCAGATTTTCCACAGAATTAACTCCTTACACCATGGATTCTGTTCTTTCATTTAAAAATAATATTACGTCATTAACAATGGCAAAAAAAAAAAAAACCCAACCCAAACAACCTGTCCCTTCTCTACATAAAGCTCAAGCAATAAGCTGACAGGTGTGATCTGCTCTATTTATCTCCATCAAAGACACTTGCAGGCTTCATTATTACACAGCTGAGTATTTTGTCTTTTTTCCAAGACTCTGGAATCAGTTCTTTTCCAGCAGGGTGAAAAAAAGAAGAAAAAACAAAAGTCATTTTGAAGCAGCACTCTCCTGCACCTTGCTTTGCCTGCTTTCCTGCATGGAATGCAGGCCACACATAATGCTGCTGCTACCAGGTGGATTATACCACCTGGAGAACCACACTGACAGCTGAGGAACAAAGATGAGCAAATACTTAAAGTAACCACACACTGCCTGTTTCCCTGGCACAAAACCAAAGCAATGCGGTGCTCCTCACTGTTTCCTGGGCAGGTAGCTTGCAGAAAGAGAGCTGTGGACAGAAAAGCCATGCCTCTGTGCTTCTCAGACAGCACAGTTTAAAACTCAGTTCAGAAATAATCACTGCTAGCAATCAATAATTATATATAAATATTATTATCAATAATTCTTAGCTCTGTCTCTGCATAGAGATGAAGGAACTACACCTGATACTTGGCCAGATAGTCATGGAGTTTTTGCTTGGTTGAATTTTTTTGTTTAATTACCAGATTTTTTCATGCTCAGCTCTGAAATAAGAACCCTGCCTAGCCCATCAGAACTTAAGCTAGTTAAACCTCCCTATACTGCTCTCAAAATAACCTAAAATGCAATTCAAGTGTCTTTCAAATACAATTATATCAAAACAGAAAAGAAAGCAGCATAAAGCTGGTACACAGATATGATACTAAGAAGTATTTGCTAGCTTACCTATTTATAGATGTTATTGTATACTGCTTTCACTTACAGCTCTGACTTTCACAGCCAACAAACTCCAAGGTTAAACTCTCTCCAGTGAGGCGGAGAGACAGTGTCACCTCTAACACCTTCTGTGACGTTTGAATAACAGGAAGGCACAGCCAGGCCACGTCTGAGAAGCATCCTAGCCTTATCTATAATGCATTGACTTCATTTTACCACTTAGAACACTGGTAGAACTATCTCAATATTTTTTTTTCAGATATTATTTGATAAGCATGCCAACATACTTCATCTCTAAGAGCGTATTTTGATGTCAGATGTATTTGTACATCCTAAGTTCTGGTGAGAATTGAAGGAGCTATTCGGAGTTCCTATGTGTTTACTCCATTTGTTGATGCAAAGCTTTCTGAGGCAGAAGGAAAGCTACTGCCAAGTTGCTTTTTAGCAGGAGAATTCAAGACTGCAGTCAAGACTAAATTACTCGGAACCTTATATTAATAATTCAAGTAGCTTTAATAAAATTTTAAAGTGTATTAAAATAATTTCACGCTTGTGTGATTTTTTTAAATCAATGTTTCAGAATTTGTTTGTTTTAATTTTTCCTTAGTTCTAGTATCTACTTTCTCGGCAATAACAGTAATATACTGGGGGGGTTGTTGGTTTATAGGGTAGTGTTGTCAGTAATGATTACAACACCAGCAGGAAGTTTTAGTAGAACCAGAAGGCGGATGGAAAAGAATGCAACTCAACGGAACATGGAGAGTTTGTAGCAGCTGGGAGGTAAGCTGGGTAAGAGCAGTTGTCCCGAAAATGGTGGTGAGATCAGAGAAGCAGCTGTTCAAGTGCAGAGGCAGGAGACAGCCCCTGCAACCGTGAAACCTGAATAGTGGAAACACAATACACAGAGAAGATGAGTGGTTTTTCAAGGCAGGAGAGTCAGGAAAGAAAAGGAAGACATCTGGTAAAAAAAGACAGAAATCTAGATGAGGCAGAATGATAAAGAGCTCAGATCCAATGGGGGATGTTTTAAGAATCAGCGACTACTGAGAGTTTCTGATCACAATAAGAGACGCAGGTACTTGGATCACTTTCTTAATAGAACTATACTTTTTATTAGGATCCTATTTTGCAGGAGTTGAATTCAAGAAAAGCTACAACATCCTCGGGGGTATATATACTTCCAGATGCTTCCTTTAGTCATGCCATGCTGGGCAACACATTTAGTTTTTGAAGTTATCTTCATCTAACATTAGCCAGTGCTATTGCTGCCAGCTCTCAGTGCTGCACTAACTTTCAGTGATGTTAATTTGACCACCTGTGGGTTCCAAGTTGTATTTGGACATGTCTAGCCTAGCACTGCCAGGCAGGCACACTGGAGCACCAGGAGCAGAAGCCTGGCTGTGCTGTGAGCTTACCCAGCATCGAGGGCAAAGAGAGACAGAAAGACTGCGAGCACATGGAGACAAGGGGAAACTGAAAGAAAGACATTTAATTAAAGCATCACTTATCAGCTGGTTATGAGATGTAATAAAAAGTTTCTTTTTTAAAATTATTCATTCTCTTACTTCTGAAAGAAGTTGTTCTGTTTATCAAGACTTATTCTCAAGACTGGAAAAACACTTAAACCAAAACTTTAAAAAATTTATAAAGGATGACATCAGAAAACCCTATCTGTAATCAGTAGATGTAATATATTTTACAGATTTTTTTAAGAGCAGTCACAAAACAGATCTAGTCAAATGTATGCATTATTTTTTTTTCCAAATTTACGTCATAATTAAAGCAGAATGCCAACTAATACAACTTTGTCTTCAGTTTGCTTACCATATCACCAGTATGGATGGTTGGAGATGCTCATCAATAACAAAGAATAATTGACAGAGTTTGTAACAGTCATTCAGATGACAACTGAAATTAAACATAAAGGGCATCTGCTATTTCAGCATTCTTCAGAAATATTAATTTCGCTAATGACTTGAATTAACAGAAGTGTCAGTAGCAACATTTCTAATCTTAATCCATCCTCCAACTTGACAAGGAAAGAAAATAGTAATAGAGCTCAATTGTAACAATGGAAAACAGAGTACTAGGAGGCAAATAAAATTCCTGTTTTGATAGCTGGGGCAAGGGTCAACTAGGATTTTAGAGATTTGACATTTCACTAGACAGTAAGGGGGATGACTGACCTTCCACTAGACTTTTCCACTACAGTGGAGAATAAAGGATCACTTTGTACAGCAGCACTATCACCAGAGAAATTCAACTCCATATGCAAGAACAGAGCTGTCAGATTTCAGGTTATGACTCCCATCAATATACATGTGGATTGAACTTTATGTATGATTGTGTGCTTTTAGCTACTGAGATAAAAGAAAAAAATAAATGAAAACTGCATCTAATGCATAGATTAGAAATACCTCTCTTAAATACTTTTTAAGGTTTAAGTCAAATTGTTATGTGAAAAGGAATTGAAATTAAGGCTTTGGAAGTTGCACTATTGTCACCTTTTATATCACGTATGTAGTATACAACCTTGTATAATCCATAGAATGATATTGCTAGAGCCAATTTATCATTTTTTACATCAGTAGGTTTATAGCATTCTATTTTTATAGATCTCCTAACTGAGTTTTCTATATAAACGCTGAAGGAAAAAAAAAAAATAAATAAACCCTTCAAAAAAATTAACCACTAGCTTAAGTAAGCTAAAGTATTAGTTGTACCATCGTTACCTTGTTCCCAACTAATCCACAAACAGAGCAAACTCCTCAAAAATAAGTGTATTCTATTCCAAAGTGATCAGATAATACAAAATGAAAAATGGGGGAAAAAGGAAACAAGATTTGGAAAGTTCTTACAGAATGGCATTAGAATTTTAGCAATCATTTACTTTCCCTGTTTACTGTTATATCGATGGCTTGCTAGAAGCTAACTAACAGTTAGGAAGCAGCATTTTGTTTCTCATTTCTATTGACAATTTTTCAATTAGGACAAAAAATTCGAAGTGTTGTTGAATACTTATGATTTGAAGCTGAAAAATGTTCTTTAAAAGAATGCTATTGCTAGAGGTTGCTTTTGCAAATGAAATACGCATCTCATAGGACTTTACTGGTAAAATAAAAATCAAAACTAATTAAGTTTCAAAGCCTAGCTGTAAGTACAGTAATGATACATACCAACTCACTAAAAGTTCAATAAATCTTTCCCTCATTCTTGTTTTACAAGGCTCTACACTACTTTATGCACTTCTTTGTATTTATAAGGGAAGCTAGCTTTTACACATTCCAACTCATCATTTTAAGCCAAAAATATATTTTCCTTAGCAAGAGACAGCCACAAAGAAATACAGTTATAATTACTAAGAGCCTTAACACTGGCCTTAGCGGAGCCACAATTTCATCTTTGGAGCTACAATAAGCTGTTAGGATATGGTTTTACAATGCATAAATGTGGTTGTCTGTCAGATGACTTGTCCCTTTGACCCAAAGCGAAGGATTTCTAGTGATGCTTGTTCAACTCCTTCTTAAGAGTCTCTACTACTGGAGATCTCTTCTCAGGTATTTATTTCAATATTTGACTCTTTTTGCTTCAGCAAGTTTTTATATCTAATTTAATCCACCTAGCATAATTTAAACTCACTACTCATTACCTATCTTCTGCAATGAATAAGCATATATAAATTAATTAGATTTCTTACAATTTGTTTTATTTGGGGGGGTTTTGTGGGCTTTTTTGGTTTGGTTTGGTTTTTGGTTGTTTGTGGGGGTTTTTTTCAGTTTGTTCTTTCCAGACTTATGATCATTTCCATTTCTTTCTTTTGGACTTTATTTCCAAGAGAAATTTTATCACTTCTTTCTTTAAGCATGCCATCCCAAACAGGAAAATTGTTCCAGCTGAAGTGTTAACAGGGCTGTTTAGGATAATTATTTTAGTTGCTTCACTAACATTATTCTTATCTATATAAATTGGTATGGTGTTTGCCTTTACTCTTAATTCTTGCTTTGTTTGCAATCTACAATACCATACACGTAGATTACTCCAACAGCATTATCTAGTCTTGTGTTCTGTTACTGACCCTTCCTACCTAAATGAAAATATCAACATTTTTCCTAAGTTCTCCTCAGTTTGACGAGAAGTCACTGGTGATACTCTGTATGTACAATCTTGCAAAAAACTACATACTTTCCTAAAACCATATCTAGTTTAAATCTGACTGCCTTGCTTACAAGAATGTTGCATCACATCTTTAAGTGTCTTGACACTGCCTGATATTTTGCCTGACAAATTTGGTGGCCTTTTACGATACTGCCACAGACTTCGTGGACAAAGGCAGAGCAACGGATGTCATCTACCCAGATTTAAGCAAAGCATTTGACACCATCCTGCACAACATCGTAGTCTCCAAACTGGGAAGTCATGGGTTCGATGGATGGACCACTCAGTGGATAACGAACTGGCTAGATGGCTGTACTCAAAGGGTTGTGGTCAATGGTTCACTGTCCAAATGGTAACCAGTAACAAATAGTGTTTCTCAGGTGTCAGTATCGGGACCAACACTATTTAACATCTTTGTTGGAGACATGGACAGTGGGACAGAGTGCACCCTCAGCAGATTTGCCGATGACACCAAGCTCGGTGGTGCAGTTGACNGAGCTGGGGCTGTTCAGCCTGGAGAAGAGAAGACTCCCAGGAGACCTGATAGCAGCATTTCGGAACCTGAAGGGAGCCTACTCTGTCAGGAAATGTAGTGATAGGACAAGGGGTAATGGTTTTAAATGGAAAGAGGGGAGACTTAGATTACATATTAGGAAGAAGTTCTTTGCTGTGAGGGTGGTGAGGCACTGGAAGAGGTGGCCCAGAGAAGTTGTGGATGCTCCATCCCTGGAAGTGTTTAAGACCAGGCTGGATGGGGCTTTGAGCAACCTGGTTAAACCGGGCTCCCATGGCAGGGAGGTTGGAACTCGATGATCTTTAAGGTCCCTTCCAACTCTAATCGTTCTATGATTCTATGATCTACTGCTTCTCCTCTAACCTCAAGGCCTGATTTGCTATAGGAGGAAATTAATTCAGTTTGAAATACTGCATTAATTTCTTGACTCATGTTCTGTCATCTTAGAGCAGTGAATGTACAATAAATTCACACACAATTATTTTACAATGGCTTCCACGTGTACACAGAAACTAAGCTGACAGTAAAAAGAGGAAGAAAATCACAGTGTTACCAAACACAGCCTGTACAATTTCAACTCTACTTTGAAAACAGGAATTCCCTTTTATTCAAGAATCAAAGCGCAGGAATGGGAGGGGGGATGAAGAAAGAGCATTGTTGACCCTTCCACGATGTGTTCTCTCTGATTACTTTTTTTAGATAAAAATGCAGCTAATGTAACAGGTTTGTGTGAGCAAGCAGTGATCCCTAGCCTCTTGTTCTGATAGTCATTCATTATTTTAAAAACTAAGTTTTCTTTCAGTTCATTGTTCTCCAAATAAATGGAAACTCCAAACTCTCCATTGCTAAAGCATTGTTCAATAGGTTTAGATTTAAAATTTGCTACAGCACTCTCTATTCACATCTACTGCCAATAAAATGTTATTTCCGTGATGTAAAACTAACCCATGAAGTCTCGTATCTTCAATTAATTTCCCTCAAATAACTCAATCCAGAAAGCAACTTTGCCAGTCTTTATGACACACAGAACTCCTTTTGTTGTCCCTTGCTCACCTGAGAGTTAAAGCATAAATAGCTGCAAGGTAGAAAAGGGCTGCCAGTTTGGTTGAATGATTTAATGAATGCCTGGCAAGACATCTCCATTTAAGTTTATACCTTTTCCATTTTTAAGTCATTGAGAAAGTTCATTTTCTTTGCACATGCAAACATTTAAGGAAAGCAACAAAATTTATAAAAAGGTTATTTCAGAACTTGTTTTCTTAAGAATCAGATTACTATGATAAAACTACTGCACACACTGAGATGGAAGTCTGAAACATCTGTATTCTTTCACCATAGAAATATCACAGAACGTGATTATCATTTAGCATAATCACCACTGCCCTACAAACCTACCTCTTTTGGCGTGAAGGACAAGCAGCATTGCAAAGCTGACCTTCCCTTTAAGGTAACTGAATACAAATAAGGCTTTGAAGAACACCAGTCAACCACTGTCAAACAAAATTCAGAATCAAATTACAGATGTTATTACAGTAAATGTTAATTTTGTAATAGTTTCAGTACCTTGAAGTGATTTCCAACATAAGGTATACATCTGCATGGTAAACATTTCTCGCAAAGTTACAACTGAATATAGAACTTCTATTTTCTGGATTCCGGGGATAATTTTGATAAGCGTTAATCACCATCAAGTTTCATTCAAGTTATTGCTTTGGGAGAACACAATATTTCAGAAAAAAAAACAACAAACCAACTGTCATTTACCTTTGAATAAAAGCATTAGGGAAAAATAGTTAACTAAATGACAAAAACAAGTAACACAGGGAGAAGAGCAGTTGGATGAAACTGTTTTTCTAAATGTTCTTTAGGCATAATCTACACAGAAGTCCACCACTGAGGCTTGCACCATTTTTCAGACTTTAACGTCCAATTTCAAGGCACTGGGAGAAGCACGAACTTCCAGTAAACAAAGTAACATTCCTTTGAGATAAGTATCCACCCCAGAACACCAGGATCAGTGTTCATCCAGTATTCACCATTTGGACGGTACTGGACCTGAATGGATGTCACATTATACGTTTCAAGCACACACTCTGATCCAGAAGTGATTTACAGTGAGGCAATTCTCATTCTGGCTAGTTTCCTGTTGTAGACAGTCTTACAGTTCTCTTCCAAGTCAAGATGACTGACTAGGAGCCCTCACCTTCCCTTTGAGGTCCACCACATGGCAAGAAAACCTTTCTGTTCTTTTCAGAATTGTTTTTTGATATTGTCCATATACAGTTCTATGTAAAGATACAAGTAAAAGTCCTGATTTCTAGAGCTCACAGGGACAAGAGACCATTTAAGCATAGTTGCAAAACTCCCTCATGAATAAAAATGTTGGAATAGCAAAAGAGATGCCAGGACTGAAGTAGAAAAGGGATGAGCAAGGACAAGTGAAGGATAAGAATCTGTACTAGTTCTGTCAAGAAACAAAGAATAGCAATCTAATTCCACATATTGCCCCAATCTCATTCTGACTTGGGCATCGTGTGGAACAGAGTTCCTGTGATTAACCTACAGACATCCTGTACCATTAGGAAAAAAGAGAAGACTGGACCCTGATACTGATGTTGAACTAACTGAAGGGCAAACATTGTAAAAAAAAAAAAAAAAAAAAAGTGGGTAAAAGTCCATCAATTGGAAATTAGTACAGTTGTTTGGCTTTCTTTGTTAGATTTTTCTAATTTTATTTAGTTAAACTGGTGAGAGAGTATTCAAACTTTATTTTAACACACCTTAGCAGATATAGAAGGAAAAAAAAAGGAGGGGGGGGGTTGACAGCGACACAGGACAGGACGGGACCTACAGGGAATCTGACATTTCACAGGTAAACCAAAATGTATCCCCTTAATTCATATTAAGCAGCACTTTAAAAAAAAAAAAAAAAAATTTCTTTAAGTTTTCTTAAATCCGAAAAGTTTCATACCAGAAATAGTCTGACAGATTTTGTCTTAGCGTTATCCATTCTTTAATGAAAATTCTGATATAGCAAAAGCAAATACCTGAATGGTCATCAGCATTCAGTTTAAAATCATTATACTTAGAAAAATCAAACTCCACTCTGGCACATGCTTGTCCTTTGTTCTGCAGCAGAAAGGGAATCGATTTTGTAGAACCGACATAAACACCATCAAAGTCAAACAGTTCCTGTAAGTTTATAGGAAAAAACAAACCAAAACCAAACCAAAACAAACAAAAAAAACAAACCCAGGTTAAAGCACTGTGAAGTCAAGTTTATAATTGAACAGTGTGAAAAATATAACTGTTAAAGATTCACAATTTATAACACAGTAACAGTCTTGGTTAATCAATTGTCTCGCATAACCCTTATTCTTTAAAATATTTCAGGACATAAAACACAACAGTTCAGAATTCAATATGTAAGTCCAGTTACTCTATTGAGAAAATCTTCATCATTCTGTAAATTGATCACTGGATTTCTTTTCCTTTATTGCATTTTTTCCTATAACTACCTTAAAGAAATGCTCTCCCTTTTTCAAATACTATTACCAGATTATCAAATTCAACAGTGAAAGCTGTCATTTAGTACAACTGTTATATGTATGTTTAGTTTTTAATTTCTCCTCCTATGTTGTTCTCTCTGATGATTTTCTCAGGAAGTTATTATAGGAAAAAGCAGAGAATACAAAGTAGGGATGAGCCATTTTTACATCTGGATAAAGCAAAACATTATTAATCTTACCAATTGCTACATTGTCTTCATACTCACCACATCAACGTTTATTTCAGGGATCTCTACAAATCCAACAATCCTAAGCGCTAGCAGTCCCGAATTTCTCACTGCTACCTAAGTGAATGGATGACAGCGTGATTGTTGACAAGGTCATTTTGACATAACTGTGTCACTAAATCTGGCATAATTACATTACAAAAAAGTTTAAAAAACAAAACAAAACAACCAACCTGCCTCAAGATACAGAGAGAGATATTCAGCATGATATGTAATGAAAGTATGAAAATATCTCCACCTTTATAATGCATTTTTGTTATGAATATATAAAGAGATAAAGAAAATGCCTTCATTATCTAGAACATATATATACAAATTCCAGTGAGATGTGGCTTCAGAGAAGCACCAATCATGCCTCTGTGGCACATCATATCTAGGATAGTCATAGATATCAACTTTAAAAAAACAAACAAACAAAAAAAAAAACAAAAAAAAAGCCAAAAACAAACAAAAAAAAACCCCCTAAGTTTTAGGAAAGACCAATCTCATGCAGACAAAAATGAAGTTGCAGGAAGCTGTGTCAAAGGGATGAACAGCAGTGGAGAGTATACCACAACACCAATTAGGTGACAGGGGTGCTGGTACAATGTGGATACTACTGTCCTGAGCAATGCAAAATCTGTTTTAGAAGTATGGGGAAAAAAATTGATACTCGGTTTAGTAAGCATAATGTAAGCAGACACAGAAGATAGAAAATCTAAGATTAGAGTCAGAAAAAGTAGCAAAACTCAGCCCCAAGATAGCATCCTTTTTCTGATTCTCACTTATCTGACCACAGACAAGTTGAGGGAGCAGGCATGCAGAAAACAAAATAGGATTAGACATTTATTGCACTCCTAATATCAAATCAAGCCCACTAGTAAATCTGTCTTTGAGATGACCACAGAAAGAAGCCAAGAGATTAAAAACACTGCAGTATTCCAATCCTACCACTCTGTAGATAGTAAAAACTGCAGACATGCCTACATGATCTCCTAAAGACAATCGCACATTAGCTTCAAGAGCTTGCCGATGCTATAACATGAATCAGCTCAAAGTGAGAGGCAGTTTCGACTCTTCAGAGCAGGACTGAGACCAAAATAACAGAGTAGGTTATAACAGCTCTCAATTGCTGTAACAAAACCTTTTTTTTTCTTGAAAAACAGAACACCGGAAATAAAATCCAAAAGATTCTCAAATGTACGCATATCTCCACACATAAACACAGAACTTAACACTCAAAAGATAAAGTTATTCTGGTTTTGAATACCTCTACATCTGTATCAAAAGTTATTTTTGCAGTCGGAGTGAAACAGATTTTGAGATCAGCATGGCCTCCCACAGGCACCACCCCTTCAGAAGGAGTGATCATCATTCCAGGCAGTGGGTTTGAATCAGGAACCTTCAAACACAAACATGAAACATTAATAATACTGAAAAGGGTGGTGGTGGTGTGTTGTTTGGTTGCTATATATGTATATACACAAATATATTAAAAAAAAAAAAAACAACCAATATATCTATCATGATTTTATATTCTTACAAGGATAACCTTTATGACATATAACACTAACTTGGACTTAGAAGTTTGGGGCAAAAATACAGGTAAACAAAATAAAGTAACAGATTCCAAAACACAATGACTGTCAGTTTCGGCTATGAAATAATTTTTGTACACCAGTTGAAAATTTCATATTCTGTTTTTCGGGTTGTTTTCATGAAGTTTTTAAAATTAAGACTTGCTATCTAAGAAGTCTCCAGAATATTCTACAAAGCATGTTCTCAGCAACAGATAAAGTCATCACTTCTTTTTTTGCCATTCACAATAAGACGACAGGACACGGAATCCTAATGCTGTTAAGTTCAGCAATAATACTAGGAGTAAGTATTTAGTCTACCCACAATTAGTAAGTACAAACAAAAATTGGTTCTCTTCTAATGCACTCCAAACAGATAAGTTTTCAGAGTGTGGCTACAAAAGTAGTAATGACCAAGACCAACCAGTTATCTGTTGGCTTAAGACTAATTGCCAAGGCTTAAAAGGCTGGGTATGTTTGTTACTTTGTCATATTGATTATGTTGATTTTATTCTTTCAGGCCCATCCTCCAAGAGTGCAGTAACATCACCTGCTATTACAGTGCTTAGTGAATAAGCAGAGAAACATGGTACAAATCAAGTTTCTTAGTACCATAATAACATAGTAACAAAAATTCTGAGGATTTTAATGAAAACTATTTTGCTTAACTAAATAAACACAGCAAATTATTCTGTGATCAGGAGAACTAATGAGGTTAAGCTTCCCACTGATTTGTGTATTATGTCTTTACCCACTCTGGCATCCATCTCATTTCTTATCCAATTCATAATACAGCCTGTCTTCCTTGTTGATGTTAGTCTAGCAAAACAATCACATTTCTGTGACTGGTCTGCATCTATGCGTGCGCTGACTGGGCAGTCAGTATGAACAGGACGACTGTTCAGTTTGGTCTGTCTCTCAAAATACTAAAACATCCAAGCTGTAGCTTTTTCATAGGGTATACCAATATGGGGTTCTACCCTCACCACTGGCTCCCATGAAACTTCCAGAATCTCTTAGACCATTACCTCTCAGTCCATCTATCCATCAATCCAAATTTGACAAAGGGACAGAATTCCTATTTACATAAATCTTATTTCTTCAGAAAACCAGACAAAAACGTAAGAAGGCATATTTGTAATAATGCATAACATAAAACATGATCTGATAAAATGAACTCCCTTCTTCCTCCCCAACCAAATAAATTTACAAAAAATAATTTTAGCTTACTTGGAAGTACGCATGATTGGATCCCATATTTCGAAGAATGGCTGTCCTACAAGTAGGTAAAGCCATTGGACTATGACTGAAGGGTATCCTTTGTTCCATAAATTGAACTTTAGTAATACCAAGCTATGAAAAAGAAGAGGAAAAAAGCAAACTAAATAACATATCACTAAGCACAAATAAATAATTCAGTCTAATTTTCTTCTCATTACATAATGAGCTAATATATTTGCGGAAATGCATAAATTAGAAGTATTCAAACAGACAAACAGTTTAAAGGGGAGACAAGATTTACTCAGGGTATTGAACTTTTCTGGATTCTAAGTCAACAGACAAAACTGCAGAGATATATTTCTCTGGACTAATTTCAAGACAAATAAAAATATTTTAATTAAGTGAAATTTAACAGCACAAGCTCTGTGATACTTTTAATCCTAAATACGTATTCAAGATAAGATACTTCAGAGACTTCAATAGCAGTAGAAATGCCAATATTCTAATTTAAATACAACCTAGTTTACAGAGGGCAATTTCCAATGCTTCGAAAAAGGACAATAAATGCTACAGGGAGGAGGGAGGGGGAGAATTAATGTGAGGAAATAGGCACATCAAAAGCAAGGGAAAAAGTTTTCTTGGTTCCCAAAATGGAACTTCTAGAGCATGCAGCCAGTAGAATACAGTAATAAAATAAATAAAAAATAAAAATAAAAAATAAAAAAGGAAAGAAAACAAAACAAAACAAAACCCTCTCTCATTCACACTCCCTGGCACGTAACGTAAGACAACAAAGCTGAATTTCACTGTTTAGAAGACTAGCCATAGCATTGCTTTTCAAATTATCAAATACCATGTTCAAATAACAATACAAAATTACATTGCAGCCTTCTGTTACCCTCAAGCTCTTAGGTGTACCTTCCCACATACACCTTGATTTTTATGCCTTTAATATTTATCTAAAGTACTATCATACAACCTCCTAACCTTTGTTTGGCTAAACTAAGCAAGCCAAGAAGAACAATCACCACTCTAACATAGAAGGACCACTAAGTTGTCGTGCTAAAGGAAACATATCATTGAAAGCAAGAAAATGGCAAATTGTCTTTGTGTCTCCTTCTCCTCATGTCTTTGATGCAATATTCTTTTGTTAAAATATCAAATAGAAGCCATATGAAATTGAAATAGCTTTCTGAATACTGCATCCAGTTCCGGGCTCCCCATTTCATGAAAGACAGGGAACTACTGGAGTCCAGCATAAAAATGATTAAGGAATTAGAGCGTCTCCCTCATGAGGAAAGCCTGAGAGAGCTGGGACTCTTTAGCCTGGAGAAGGCTGAGAGGAGACCTTATTAATGCCTGTAAGTATCTGAAAGGTGGATGGAGTCAGACTATTTTCAGTGATTCCCGGTGACAGGACAAGGGGCAGTGGTCACAAGCTGGAACATTGGAAGTTCCATTTGAATATGAGGAGAAACTTCTTTACTGTGAGGGTGACAGAGCACTGCAACAGGCTGCCCAGGGAGGTTGCCGAATCTTCTCTGGAGACCTTCAAGACCTGCCTGGATACCGCCTGAGTAATGCACTCTAAGCAATCCTGCTTTGGTAGCGGAGTTGAACTAGATGAGCTCTAGTGGACTCTTCCAACTGACAATTCCATTATTCCATGAATATACAATAATATATTTAAGAAATTACTTATTTAAAAAAAAAAAAACAAACCACACATTTTGCTTCTCTAAATCTACTTTATGATGTGTTACCTTTGCAAAACATTTCAACTTAATTGTGTTTCCTTTACGCACACATAAATTGAATTCTCCTGTGTCTGGAGAGTTGAACCCTGGATGCCAAACAACTTCACATTCCAGATCTCTATAGGCTTCCACAAAGCCTAAATAAATGTGCATAATTTACATGTTATAGCATACAGATGTACAATTATCAAATTACATTGTATTATTACAAATAACATAAGAACATTAAAGTGAAATTATATCATATAGCTGAAGACTAAGCTTACATTTTCAAAGGTGCTCAACAGTATGCTGAGTGGAGTAAAATTAGTTGCTGAATTCTTGTAAAAATTGCATAATCTGTTGAGTATTATCCCACAGCAAAACATTGTAAATTCACTAGGGTTTTTTTTCAGCCATAAATTACTTAAGTAATCAACATTTTAAAAACCCAAAGAACAAAACTATTCTTCTTATAGAATGATAAGTTTATGAAAGACTATGTACGTTTTCTTGCTTGCATTTGAGTCTGTAACCGTATCAGCAGAAATCTTTTCTCAAGAATCTGAGCATACCAAGCTCCTGATCTACCCAAATCTTGTTTGAACTAGCAGTTACTTCTTTAATAATGAAACTCCAACATACTCATGCAGAATGCTGTTTTTCAAAGGAAAGAAGGCAAAAGCTAATGTCTCACACAATTCTAATTGATATTGATCCATAATGCAAGTGGAAATTAATCCCAGATTCAATTCAATTTGTGTCATTCAGCCCATCTACATCAAACTCTTAGCAGTTTCATTCATACAGTGCTTTTGAAAAGTTTCCTACCCTGATGAGCTGTGTGATATTGCTAAGCCCTCTGTTTCTCCCACAGGCTGGGTGTGACTTACTAAATGCTGAGAAACAGTGCCTGAGATATA
>VXBW01008083.1:1041174-1131989 GCA_013400375.1 Thinocorus orbignyianus | reverse complement strand
AAAAAAAAAAAAAATCTGAAGCCAGGAGAAACCACAGTGAACTTTCCTTAGTACTACAATTATTATTTAAAAATTTAAAATAACACTTGTTGCTTCCCAGAGTACAGGAAACAGCATTAAAAGACTCTACATAAGGAGAAAAAAATATATATGCATTTGGCTGATATTAAACATCATGGTTACTGAAATGGTTATGGTTTACTTTCAAGAAATTCCACCACTGTAAAGTAATCTGCACATCTACATAATCTAAGAGAAATAGGTAATTACCTTCGCAGATTTCTTTTTAATCTTTCCTTTTTCAGGAGAAATATTAAAGTTAGCAGTCTTGCGGAAACTGAATGTTACTGGAAGGAACTCAGATTCATTTTTGATTGTGCATAGAACTTGTGTTTTTTCCCCCAAGAAACAGTCCATAAACTTAATAATTGGTCCTGGATTAAAAGTTAACATGACAGAAAGCCCAGAACCTGTCAAAGCTAATTCCGTATGATGAGGACGATTCACTGCATTAGACAAACACAAGAAAACAAACAAAAACCCCTCACATCTATTAGTGTACAAACAGAAAATTCATGCTGTAGTTGCAGGGTTGCAAACACAAAATAATATCATAATACAATATGATTTATAATACAATTTTCTATGAATGCTTATTTATAATGGCTATTAGAAAACATATTCCCTCCTTAAGAAATTTGAGGATGATCAAAATGCTGTTACCAAAGTGCTGGTGACTTACAAATGGATGAAGGGTTTTTTATGTCCTCCAAGTATTTATATTTCTAATTAAACTCTAGATGTTCACTACCAGTGGGTATATTCACGACATACATGATTCTATCCTTCTTTCTTTCTAGTCACTGTTTTTTGTCCTAAATTATTAAAGATGTAAGTGAGATTTATTTGTATTGATATAAGTAAAATAAGCACAGGTTTCCCATGAAACTGCTAAGATGAAGCAATTAAAGAACAAAACAAAACAAACAAAAAAAAATCAAGATATAAAGTTTTATCATCCATATATACAGTTCTGACATATCTCTGATCACATACTTGCAATCGCTGTGGCACCAACACCAAGAGCCTGCAGGTAGCCATCTGTATTCCCAACAGGTTCAAATCTCAGAAACAGTACAAAATCTTCTTTCTGTGATGACTCATTCACTCCAAAGTCCCTTATAAACTTTCTGTAAGAGTCACAATCTCTAATTACAAAATGGGGGGGAAAAAAAAAAACCAACAAACCCAATCAAATCCCAACCCACAAAAACAAATCAAGGCTTATTTTCCGATCATCCAGTCTGCCTTTTTTCCTGTTGTTTACAGTTTGAACAAATAATCTTTATACTTCCTTTCAAAAAATGGAACAATAACAAATTTAAGCTCAACAATACCTGTATGCCTATTTTACCATTCATTTAATATCTTTTCCAGTCTACACTAGTTTTCTAAACTAATAGTACATGCACAATAATCATTTACAATTAGTAAGGGAAAATGGCAAGAGCGCATTTTCTTATCCAAAGAAGAAATGTTCTTTCATGTTTAATTTATTTTTTAATGGAATAAAAGCTCTAAAAAAATATTACAGTCTTTTGGCAGTGAAATATACAGTATACGTGCAGCATTATGAAAGAATATATTTGTTTATGAAGTAAACCTGCAGTCAGTCATTAAAAAGGTACTTAATTTGACACTGTAGAACTCTTTCAATACGAGATTCAGTGTATTTAGTGGGAGCTGCAATTAGGTCCCTCAGCAAAACCTGATACAATTCTTGTTCTTACGAAACAAGTTTAACCAATTCTTGGTTCATACACATCCTTAATGTATTACAAAACATCTCCCAGATAATCACTTCAGACTTTGCTTTCTCATTTGCAGTATCACACCGAGCAATTTCTTTTAGCAGACATAAATACAAAAGAACTTATTCAGAAAAAAGAAAATTGCAGACACATTAACTTAAAATAATTTTCTATAACACTGATCTTTACAGAGTAGCTTAGACCAATCAGCTTATGTGTGTGTGCATCTCTGATTTGGCCTACTCACTCACTTTGGACTAAAGCATAATGTAACCAAAGATTTCTCATAAGGTTGCAAAGTTCCTTGATTGGGAATGCACAGGATCAAGGCGGAAACATCTACGTGTCTTATTGTATTTTTGAAGCTTAACTCTCGTAAAGCAGCATCTGCACTCTTCTGAAGATCTGTTCCCTGAAAAGTAATCAAAACGTCAAACAGTTCTGCTATTGAAAGGCTATTGATCAGAAAATAGCATGACACAGTAAAGACTACTATAAGATGCATATTGAGAAACAAAAATATGCAAAAGCAGAAATGAAAACAAGTTTTCAACTAAAATAAAAACCATGACAGTTCTTTTACCATCTCTCCTCCAATGGCATCATCTTCCAGTACTGCTACCCAGTCCACAGACTCAGGACTTTCATTGCACACAAATATTTGTTCAGTCTTTGAAGATCCAAAGTAAACTGGTCCAAAGTGAATGCATTCCAATATATTTCCACTGGATACTTCTAGGACTTTAAGAGCTTGCTCAACCACAACAGCTTTGATCCATACTTCAGCGCAGCCACGACCTTCCAACTCCACTCTGTCAGTAGGAGTAGCAAGCAGCAATAGGTAATTAAGGAAAGCGTTAGAAATAATTGGTTTGGTTTGTAAACCTGTGCAAAATTGAACCAAATCAGAGCATTTAAATCACTGGCTTTCTATAGCTGAACTAAGGGGGGTGGAGAGAAAAAAAATTAAAGAGTGTACTTGACAATGTGATACCTAACAGACCTAACAGGAAGAATTGCACATTACATGTCGCTTTTTGAGTTTTTCCCCCTTTTTTAATGTTTGAAACAATAGGAACAACTTATCAAAAGAATCAGAGATTTCCACAGATGATACACTGCTCTTATTTCTGAGAATCTTTGTGCCTAGCGATCAATTTTGGCATATACTTAGCAATTTTTTCTTAGGCAACTGGAGCTAGAAGTTTTTCTGAGTAACCAAGAAGGAACTGCTGCTGTCCCTGCCTGAATGCTTGGTCTTGATGATGCCACAGAACACCAAAGAAAAGGCGAAAAGGGGGACAGACCAAAAGGCTGAAACTCAGTAACCAAAGATAATATCACATGAAGGAAGATGTAACTGTGCGGGAAAATAAAGATATTGTCTTCCCTGTCACTGTAATGTAATTTTTCTCCTTTCATTTCATCTCCAACAGGCTACACAATGCAAGAACTGGAATAACTGAACTTTTAGTCATATATCTTAATTTAAAAATAAAACACAAAACACCCACCCTCTTGAAAAATAAAACAAACAAACAAACAAAACCCTCACAACAACCACATCCTATTCATTATTACAAGAAGACAGGACTGAAAAGGACATTCCAGATTTGTATCAACTTCCAAATTCTGTCACTTTCTAAAAAGTCTGTAATCACCATTTGAAGAGAGAAAAGATAAAGATTTTAGAGTAGTCTAGTCTTAAAAGAGTTAATGGTTGAAAGTGTGTTCCCTCAATTTAAAATAAGATACACCAAAGAACATCATAACATTTCTGAGCTCCTGAAACATAAAGCCAAAACAGCAAAGATACAGCAGCTGAAAAGAATGAGGAACACAGGATGCATCAAAAAGTGAAAGGTACAAAAGTTGTATGTTAGTTGTATACTCAGATGTGCAAACATCCTATATAATTAAAACTGATGAGAGATCTTTAATAACACAGCCAGGTACACAATTTATGCATCACTGTTCTGTGGAGATAATATAATCATCAAATAGTTTAATAAAAATAAACGTGGAAGATGGCAACTGACATCTAGGAGCTTTTTTTATTTTTAGATAAACATTCATAATAAGGACTAGAATTAACAGCAGATAAAAATGTAATTTATAGAGCTGGATTTCTTCAGTCATACACTCACTTTATCACTTCTTTGATGATTCTGGGTGTATCTGGGCATATATCCACTTTAACCATCTTCACAGATTTCGGCCCTACCACTCCACTGGTAGGTTTTATATTAAGCGGGACAGCTCCATCATATGATATTTTAAATGTGCCTAAAAGAAACAGAATAATAAAGAGAATGTTACACAACATAAAGTTGTAGATTTAGATTTTTGTATTACACATGTGGAATTACAAAACACATAGTATAGATATTCACAAGCAGTACCTTTTCCTATGGAAACAGGAAACATGGACTTAGTCTTTTTCAAAGCTGTGTCTAACACAGAGTTTATTCAAATATTACACCCACATGTCCAGTGCCACTTTACAAGTTGTGATTGCGACAGAAAAGGTACTCACATCCCAAACAAAAGTGACTGCCTCACAAAGTAGCTGTAAATCACTAGATATTTTATATACAGCTCTACGCAGCTACTGTAGCTAGAAAGTTAAGCGCGTCGTGCAGGTGACAGTAGTTTTCACGATTTGGTATGTACACAACACAATCTATTGCAGAAAAGAACAGTGAACATTTCCAGGGTATAAAAAAATACTTTTAAATACAAACAAGGTATTAAATGTGTATTTAATCAGCAGCACTAATTATATATCATTAAATCATAGATAGCAGGAAATTGTTTCCAATATTGTAGGAAAAATGCAGTGTTTGACCTCAGACAATAGATAATCAGAAGCAGTGACAAAAGACTTGTTTCATGCACGGGATGACATGTGAAATACACGAATACATGTGAATTTGGCAAAGTTTTAAATTCATTTTTCTTCTCTAAGCTGAAACATAATACTGCCTACAGAAACAATGGCTCATTCATAGAATCTTTAGCTACAATACTCATACTCTGCATAACCCAGAACTTCAGTTAATTTCTACTTGGCCATTGAAGTGTTAACTTGCATAGAATTACATTTTCCAAGAAAACAAAATATTTGTATAATTTAATGCATACTAAATATTTACCTGAAGATGATCCATGGTTAGCAATACTAATCTTTTTACTAATTATTTTATTGTTTGCAATCACTTCCCCAAAATTAATCTCTGACTGAATTTCCAGATAACAGCGTGGAATTAATCTGCAGAGAAAAGATATGGTTATATTTTCCTCAAAACTTGAAAATCCCTGTGCATTTTTAAAGAAATTTGATTAAGCACTCCTGTGGAAGAGAGTTCTCCTTTTCTCCTACCAATGTTTATGCAACTCACTTCCACACCAAATCACACAGAGGGAAGATGTAAAAAGGATACCTATCAAGCTGTTCACTTTAATGTCTAACTACTGTAACTCTAAAACAATATATCTTTAAACAATCAGTCAAAATGGAATGTACACATTCCTATTTATTTTAAATACTTTAGTATAGTATGAAGAATTTTAAATAAAACATTTTTATGCAACTAACTCAAGATTAAGACCAAAGTTAACATTCACCATATTTCATTATCAGCTGCCTGTTCTAAAAGCAGAGCAAAAACATGCTTATCAGTTTTGATTTATTTTTGTTTTACAGATACTTTATGCGGCTTCAACAAAACTTACTACAACAGCCAGAAGTGGAAAAAATAGTTATTTCTATTATTTATTTAAGACCCTCACCCAGCATGATGACATGACTGTGTTGGGTACTGCTTACATACTTGCTTCAGAAAACTTGAATTTTAAAGCCCCCAATTCCTAATACAATCACACTTCTGATCTCACATAAAACCGTGTTTGAAATTAATTGAAATTTTGCATCAGCACAGCAGCCTGTCTCCTCTTATCCACAAATAGGAACATGCAGAAACAGTTACAATTCATTCAACAAGGGAAGTGGTTGAGGCACCGTCCCTGGAGGTATTCAAAAGATGGGTTAACACAGTGCTTAGTGACACAGTTTAGTGGCGAGTTGTTTTTCTATCAGAGTTAGGTTGATGGTTGGACTAGATGATCACAAAAGTCCCTTCCAGTCTAGACAATTCTATGATTCATGATCTCCATTACATGCACTACAGAAGACTAAATGGGAAAGGAAGGCAAATCTCCTTGGCTGAGCTAAGTAGACCCTGCACATATCATCTGTTGCATAAGGGAGGGGAGAAGGAGAGGGGTATGTAAGAGAGAGAGGAAAAAAAACATTATGCGGGAAATGCAACAGAAGAAGTTACTCTTGGGAATGTTAACACACTGGGTTTAATTTTCTTTAATAATTGATTGTAATAATAAAAAAACCCCAACCAAATAAATTCTTGAAAAAGCAGGATGTGGCAAAAAAAAAAAAAAAATTGTTTAATGCTGATACAGAATTAGAAATTATCAACATTATAACAACCAACATAGAATAAAGCAAAAACAAAACCCCAAACTCTCTCTAGCATCTTAGAGGGACATCACCCCAATTCTTACCATGTGCTGCTCTAAATAATAATAATATTAAAAAAAAAAAATAAAATCTAACTATTGGAAGGAAACTTAATATTTGTTTTTAATGCAATGGACAGATCAGCACTTATTAGCAAACTTTCCACAAGCTTAAACTGCAAATAGTAACAGCAGCATATGAACTTTTGACTATCATACCCAAGCAGGGGGATATCAACTATGTCATCTTCTATTAAAAGAAGTAGTCTATCTTGGAGATCTTTTGCACTCTCAGGATAATATTCCACAAAAGCTGTTACTTGAAGTCCAGATGCAACTGGCTTTTCGGGATTTTCCACAATCAATTTAAACTGCAATTTAAAAACACATAAATATTTTATTTTATTGTTAAACATCTCTATGTTGAAAAAAAAATTCATTTTCAGAAGAATACGCAGAATGATTTAAAATTCAAAATCAACTTTAAAATACATTTGTAAAACAAACCCCTGGATTTTGTAAAATTTCTCTCCCTATTTACTGAAATCCAGACTTTTTACAGTAAAACAGAAACATTGGAAGAATACTAACCCATCAGATCACATGGAATAGCTTGTTTGGAAATATTAGAGGTGATATTTTCTAAGAGAGGTCTAGCTTTTCCTACTGTTACAATAAACCTTCTGCAGTAATACATAATTAAGTCAGCTACTACTCAATCCAGAATCTTTTTAGTGCCTGAGAAAGTAACAAGGATTAAGTCCCAGTCCAAAGCAGTGTCAAAAGGAGGCAGCGTAAGACTTCCCTCTAGACCTGACCAACATTCAGCTGTTGTCAACAGAAAGTTGCACTGTACACTGAAAATCTGCCCCCCGTGAAGGGCCCATGGCACCTCCAATTTTGCAGGTCAAATGAAAGAGAAAAAAATAGAAGCAGATGACTGAAAACACCCTTTTTTGCCTCTCAAAAAAAAAATAAAAAAATTTTAAAAAACCTTGATTTTGTTGTCTGTAAGCATCTGCCTATATCCAACACCACATGCACAACTTTCCATGAGTAACCTACTAGGACATAGTGGGAAATCCAACTGTTCCCACATTCCTAAGAAAGCCTCATAGCAAGCTCTAGATCTTTTCTGGTGCTTGAGTCCCCATACAACTCACATCATTCTATGAACAGTAGCTTTCTGCTCTACAGGTCCAGTTCAGTTAATGTTTATTTCTAACAGAGAGTCCTCTCAGTTTTTTTAACTTTTCTGTCCTAATTTATGTTTGAAATATGCAAACATATAACCTATTGCTTGTTGATTCTGTTGTCTGAGCATCTCCTTCTATTCCTTTAAAATTTTTCTAGCAATATAAATATTCAGCTAAAGAAAATTTGTTATGTAATGTAACACACACTATGATTACAGGCTTGATTTTGAAAGAGTAGTCATGTTTTTGGTTCTCAGTGTGTAAAATTTTTCCCTTCTCTAAAGAGAATTAACAGACATGCACATTCATTCTACATGGGGGAAAATGAATCTAGTGTGAAACCTATGGAAAATTGCTTTGTGAGCTAAATTCCTTGAAAGAAATTTCTTGGCCATGCACTATAACAGCTCAAGGAAAGTTATTTTTCAGTTCTTGCACTCTATGAATATAATGCCTCAGAAAATTTACAGATGAGTCATACACTTCAGAGCCATGTAATCACAGACAGTATTGTAAGGTATGGGAATGAGAAAGGGCACCACAACTGTCCTTTCTGGAACTGAGTGGAATCTTGTCCCCTAACTGTCATATTATTTGTCTCAAGCACAAAAGCGTTAAAATATTTGGCACTGAGTGCACCTTCAGCAAGTTTGCTGACAACACCAAGCCATGTAGAAGAGTCAGCACCCTGGAGAGATGGGATGCCATCCAGAGGGACCCAGACAGGCTTGCAAAACTCATAAAGTTCAACAAGGCTGAGTGCAAAGTCATGCACATGGCTTGGGTCACTCACAAGCACAAATATGGTCTGGGTAGGAAATGGTTTGAGAACAGCCCTGAGGAGAAAGACTTGAGCGTGTTGGTGGGTGAGAAGCTCAACATGACAACATGCACTCACAGCCCACAAAGCCAACTACATCCCGGGCTACACCAAAAGAAGTGTGGCCATCAGGTCAATGGGGGTGATTCTGTCCCTCTACTCTGCTCTTGGGAGACCCCACTTGGAGTACTGGGTCCAGCCCTGGATCTCTCAATATAAGAAGGACACGGATCCACTGAAGCGAGGCCAGAGGAGGGCCACAAGGATGATCAGAAGGTTGGAGAACCTCTCATGTGAGGACAGGCTGAGAGCTGGGGCTTGTTCAACCTGGAAAGAGGAGGCTCTGGGGAGACCTTATGGCAGCTTTCCAACACCTAAAGGAGGCCTACAGGAGGGATGGGGAGGGACACTTTATCTGGAAGTGTAGTGACAGGACGAGGGGTAATGGTTTTAAAGTGAAAGAGGAGATATTTAAATTAGATATTAGGAAGAAATTCTTCACTGCGAGGGTGATGAGACACTGGAACAGGTTACCCAGAANCCCAGAAGCTGTGGATGCCCCATCCCTGGAAATGTTCAAGGCCAGGTTGGATGGCACTTTGAGCAACCTGCTCTAGTGGGAGGTGTCCCTGCCCATGGTAGGGGGGCTGGAACTTGATGATCTTTAACGTCCCTTCCAACTGTAATGATTCTATAATTCTATAAAAGGCATGAGATATTCAAAGTTGTAAAAGCTCCTAAATGCTGATTGAGTAATCTCTTTTCTAAAATTGACTCTGCCTTTCTACTCCTGGAGCACATGAAAAACGTATAAGGCTGATGAAAACTAACAAAAAAGAATAAGCCCAACCCACCAGTTTCCAGTTCATCACAAAATTTCTCAGTTATAATGTAATTAAAAAAAAAAAAAAATCAAGCTGTCTACATCATGCAAATCAGCAAATTGCCAGGGGTGACGGGTTTAAAAACGCCTACATGGTCTTGGCTACTCTTGCCCTCAAAAACGCTGACAATTCAATGAAATTATCCAAGGCACTTCAGCTTGTCTGACAATCATTTTCATTATTACCCTAGACTACACTTATTCAGACTTCAAGCTGCTGTAAACAAAAACCTGTTCTCTTCAGCTCCCAATGTCAGTTCAACTCTTTGATCCCAGCTTGGACTTAATTAAGAGAGAATAAACTAGCTAGATGAACGACCAATATAAAACTACTAACCACAGCTGGAGTTTACTAGGTCCACATTGGTTACAAGTCATGAGCTAAACTCGTTAAAATTGTAAAGATGCATATGCCTTTAAAAAGTCTGCCTAAGAAATTATTTTTCCAGAACTATTTTCCAGATGCTATTAATAGTAATCATACTATCTTGAGAAAAGATTGTAGATGCCTCTTTTCTGAGAAAGCTCTCCACAAGTGGACCACAAATGGACTGCTCCATTTGAAAATGTAGAATACAATACAGAAATGAGGTAATAAAGCTATCAATTAGCCATAAGGAAATTAAAGAAAAAAAACTTCAAAACTTGTGCCCTTTGGCTGATCTAGAACACTTCACAAACCTGTTGTTCACACCATACCAAAGTGATAAATTTCTACGTAATACTCCCTGACATAACAAGGAACTTACAGGCTTCTTCAGGGATAAAATTTCTGGAGACTGCAAAGCCAGCCAGCAAAGCTAAGCAGGATTTGTTACTAACAAGAAAGTTGATGTAGTTAGACATACAAGAAAGCTAGTTTGCTTCTATGTGAAGCTATGGGCTTAACAAACAATGAAGCTCTCTTCACATTGCTCACAACCCCAGGATAATATAGAACTGGGAAGATGGTTTCATTTCATTCTGACTTAAAAGCCACAGAAGAGTGGCTCATTTGAAGTTCTGTTTGAGAATATTTTTCAAGTACCATAGAAATGACACCTACATGTTCTTACAAGAGAATAAACCAGGATTGGCTCCCTCCTTTAGAACTGTCACACAAGAAGCAATTCAGACCACTCTGGCTCTAAGAATTGCCTCTTACTCTTTCCAGTTTCTCCAGGAACTCAACTATGGTAAATTAAATTCCAACATGCTGGCAAATTCCAGTCAGTGTCATAAGCTGCTCAGGCACCCACGCTAGCATTTTCCATTTGGAGTAGCTGAACGCAGACGAGCATTTACACCTACCCAAGCAGCCTCTTACACAGGACCCACCTAGCTGGCCAAACCTGCATGCAGAGGTCCCACCTGCAAAACCGCATAAAATAAAAGCAATGCCTTGAGATATATGTTTCGTCTAGCATTGCTCTGCAGGCCCAAGGTGAGCAGACCGTGTACCCATCCCTCAGGGCAAGCCCAAAAGGGAAAGACAGAGACTTGCGGGATTCGGGGCAGGGTGGTCTCATGAGGCGCAACCATTATTCCCCCACGCTGGAGTTGTGCGAGGTGCTGTACAAAAACCCCACCTCTGCATTGTGGAGACAGGCAGGCCTCGACGGCGTTATCCACCACCAACCGGGCCAGGGATGGAGGCAGGGGGCTGACACCCCTCACCGCTTCCCTCCCGGCCACCCCTCACCTGGGGCCGGCGAGGCGGCAGCAGCTGGAGGCGACAGCTCTCCACTCGCAGGTTCTGGACGCTGAGGGCGGCTCGGTAGCTGCGCCCCGGCACTG
Organism: Thinocorus orbignyianus; assembly: GCA_013400375.1. NCBI lineage: Eukaryota > Metazoa > Chordata > Aves > Ciconiiformes > Thinocoridae > Thinocorus > Thinocorus orbignyianus. The sequence continues at coordinate 1,120,967 of VXBW01008083.1, read as the reverse complement.
CGTCCCGAAAGCGGAGCTGTGCCGGGGCGATGCGCACCCCGGCCACGTCCCGCCACCCGTCCTCCTCCATGGCGGCCACCGCCTTCCGCGGGCGGCCGGAGCGTCCTGGAAACGGTCGCTTAGCAACGGACGCGAGGCGCTGATTGGACGCAAAAGAGCGGCGCTTCCAAACTCACCAATCGGGAGACAGGAAAGCGGGTAGAGGCAGGGCCAGCGGCTCGGCCCGGCGTGGTTAGGGAGATGCTGTGGGCTGAGGGTCGTCGGTGTCGTCGCCCAGAGGAAGGGGTTTTTTTACTCCGAAACTGTGGTGTGTCCTTGTGGGCTTCCTCAGGGCTTTCCTCCAGGGAGACCTTCTAACAGCCTTCCAGTATCTGAAGGGAGCTACGGGAGAGCTGGGGAGGGACTCTTTGTCAGGAAGTCTAGTGAAAGGATAAGGGGTAATGGTTTTAATTTGGAAGAGCGTAGATTTAGATTAGATACTAGGAAGAAATTCTTTGCTGTGAGGGTGGTGAGGCACTGGAACAGGTTGCCCAGAGAAGTTGTTGATGCCCCATCCCTGGAAGTGTTCAAGGCCAGGCTGGATGGGGCTTTGAGCAACCTGCTCTGGTGGGAGGTGTCCCTGCCCATGGCAGGGGGTTGGAACTCGATGATCTTTAAGGTCCCTTCCAACTCTGACCATTCTATGATTCTATGTTTCCCTCCACGGGGCTGGGGCCTGTCTGGCACAGTCCTCTTTGTTCGCTTGAGGTGTTTTCCTGCTGTTTCTTCCAACAGTGGTCCAGGACAGTGAAGGGTGATACAAACATGGATGCTCTCCCTGCCCAGCGTTTCTTAAACTAAAGATGGATTCAATTGAAATAAAAATGACCCGACTTCTGAGCAGACGTGTTAATCAGACACAGCCTACATGGAACCAAAGCATAGCCTCCCACCTGGAGTACTGTGTGCAGTTCTGGAGTCCTCAGTGTAGGAAGGACATGGACCTGATGGAGCGGGTCCAGAGGAGGGCCATGAAAATGAGCAGGGGGCTGGAGCACCTCTGCTACAAGGGCATGCTGAGGGAGCTGGGGTTGTTCAGCCTGGAGAAGAAGAGGCTCCAAGGAGACCTAGTAGCAGCCTTTTAGTACCTAAAGGGGGCCTACAGGAAGGCTGGGGAAAGTCTGTTTACAAAGGTCTGCAGTGACAGGATGAGGGACAATGGCTTTAAGTTGGAGAAGAGCAGATTTAGATTGGATATTAGGAACAAGTTCTTTACTCTGAGGGTGGTGGAACACTGGAAGAGGTTGCCCAGGGAGGCGGTTGAGTCTCCTTCCCTGGAGATATTCAAGGTGAGGCTCAGTGAGGCCCTGGGCAACCTGGTCTAGTTGGGGGTGTCCCTGTGACTGCAGGAAGGTCAGACTAGATGACCTTTGGAGGTCCCTTCCAGCCTGGATGATTCTATGATTCTGTGATTCTCTAACCCATCTGTTTGTTGGTGGGAAGCTCAGTGCCTCCAGTGCCAGTGGCTAATAATTCATTGCATGCATTTATAGAGTGGTGAAATGTGTGTTCCTGCTCTATATCCCCATGCCTTCCTATGCTGCAATTTAAGTGGTTAAATGAAGTCGACAAGAACCCAACACTTAGGCAGATTTAGAGGTAGATAATGGCCCATGTTGCACTTTGCTTCAAGGGGAGCTGCACACATGCAAAACCTCAACCATCAGTTTTGATTAACCCAAAGTATTTTTGCCTTTGATTACTTCATCCCCTGAAAGTGCGCGAGGACTTACATTATTTATATTTTAAAAGTCAAGCGTGAGAAGCTGCAAACATGGATGTTGCAGATGAGAACTACAAAGTACAAAAAGGGCAAAAAGTTAGTTTTAATGGGTCAAGAAACCTACAGGGAGCAAAGAGAGAGGAGAGCCTTTATTTCTGTTGGTGGGGGAGGATGCTAACAGGTCTTTTTAGGGAAGAATTTTTCACAGAAAGAGTGGTCAGGCATTGAAATAGGCTGTCCAGGGAGGTGGTTGAGTCACGATCCCTGAATGTGTTCAAGAGTCGTTTAGATGTGGTGTTGGGGGATATGGTGCAGGGGAGAACTTTGTAGAGTAGGGTATATGGTTGGACTCGATCCCAAGGGTCTTTTCCAACCTAGATGATTCTAGGATTCTATGATTTTTGTCCCTCTTAAAAATTCAAGTGATAGCCAGCAATATGTAGATTACTGAAGAATGAGTGGGAATTCAACATTGCAAGTGGTAAGGGTAAAATCCAGCCATCTGAAATTAGTTCTTTGGGAAAACTACTTGATTATGTTTTAGGGTAACATGATTGTACTTAACTGACACACACAGGAAAAAGAAAAGAAAAAAAAAAGCAATTAGGAGATTACCTTATCAAAGAATTAAACTCCCTCTGCTTTTTCACTAGAGAAAATGAACACTGCTACATAGTTTCTTTGATCCTTGAACAAATTCTTGATGAAATTCCAGGGACACACAAGATCAGACCTAAAAAATATCTAATCTGGAGAAAGATAAACCTTTGAGGCTTTGATAAAATATATATAAATAAATAAAACTGTGTCAAGCTCCAAGGGAGATGTCACCAGCAGGCACTAGGAAAGTTCCAGACTGGACTCAGTGACAGGAACTCGATTCCAGACCTAGTTTCAGGAACCCATGGGGCGAGATCAAAGGCAGATGAACTGACAGGGCACTTCTCAGCCATCAGTCACTGAAGAAAGAGAGTCATTGAAGAAACCAAGACACTGAAGACGAGCCAACCTGACCCCTTTCATGCCTCAGCTTTTATATTAAGCACGGCAGACGAGATGGAACACCCTGTTGGTCAGCTGGGGTCACCGGACCTGTATGCTCCTCCCCACAAGTGCAAGCCTTCCATAGGCAAACAACCAAGCAACATAGGTAAACCACAGCAACAAATATAAGCAAAAGCACTGAACAGAAAGCTGGCTCTGTTTCACCCTGAACCAGGACACTAGTTCAGAGAAAATGTCAAATATGTCACTTGTGTTATACTATGCAGTTAGTCACAACTTTTTCTTTTTTTTTCCATTCCACTGAGAATTGTAGCAACATTTGCATTACAATACAACATTACATTTACAATATTTGCTACAAAACTATTAGAAGCAAAAAACTGCTTAGCAAAGAACACTGGCCTTACTTGCTCTTGATTCACTGTAGATACGTCTCAGGCAGAGCGATTGGCTTCACTCATAAGAGAGAAGTAGTGAAATATTTATTAAAGTGAAACAGAGATTTAACAAAATTAGTACTAAATGCAACAGTATTTTATGAGATTCAATGCCAAGGTATGCGTGTTCATATACCACATANGAGATGGAACACCCTGTTGGTCAGCTGGGGTCACCGGACCTGTATGCTCCTCCCCACAAGTGCAAGCCTTCCATAGGCAAACAACCAAGCAACATAGGTAAACCACAGCAACAAATATAAGCAAAAGCACTGAACAGAAAGCTGGCTCTGTTTCACCCTGAACCAGGACACTAGTTCAGAGAAAATGTCAAATATGTCACTTGTGTTATACTATGCAGTTAGTCACAACTTTTTCTTTTTTTTTCCATTCCACTGAGAATTGTAGCAACATTTGCATTACAATACAACATTACACTTACAATATTTGCTACAAAACTATTAGAAGCAAAAAACTGCTTAGCAAAGAACACTGGCCTTACTTGCTCTTGATTCACTGTAGATACGTCTCAGGCAGAGCGATTGGCTTCACTCATAAGAGAGAAGTAGTGAAATATTTATTAAAGTGAAACAGAGATTTAACAAAATGAGTACTAAATGCAACAGTATTTTATGAGATTCAATGCCAAGGTATGCGTGTTCATATACCACATAGAGGACAGGGTCAGACAAGCTATTATAGGGAGACCCTCCCCTTGAGTCACGAGGTTCAGAAAGGAACCCCTTGCTTTCTGAACTCCTTCTCAGAGAGGAGTTCAGGTGCAGCTGGATCCAATCCTAGTCCCAGACTTGGTCAACAGTTTATGTCTAAAGGATTATATATGCACAATCAATCCTTTATATCACTTAGCTAAGATTTCAAAGTTCTAGCATGCTATTAGTCACTTACTGAGAATCTGTTGTGGCAAGGAATCTCTCAGCCTCGAGGAGTAGGACCTTAAGCAAGCATCCTCAGAAAAGGGGAGGTCCTGGCATGCAGCCCGCTGCCATACCAGAGAGCTCAAAGGGCTCTTGGGCTGTCTATCATTTATAGAGTAAGATAATTGACCTATAGTCATATTCTCAGGGGAACAAAATACCTAGGTCCCCACTCCAGACAGTGTTTTGGCTGTGTTGCCAGCCATCCCCCAAAGTCCAGGTACAATTTATTGCAACCAATGTTGTGATCACCATGATGGCCATGGCCCGAGCAGGAGCCAAGGTTGGGAGAAGAGGGGGAAAAGCAGGGAGAGCACACTGCCAAGATACGTCCATCCAAAATTATTATCAATTTACCTAAACTTTCAAAACACAAATTTTAGGTGTGATCTAGCTTGTGTTTAGAGGAGCCAAGTTCTGCATTAAAAGACTTGATCTCTCTGAAGTAGTCTGGCTAGGCTCTCTTCCTCTTCTGCAAACCATTATATCCAAATGCTTACTATTGCCATTACTATGATACCTCATTACGAAACAATATTAGATAATGGACTCTGTTCCTTCGTTTCCTCAGCTCATGCTGGCTTCATAATTTTTTTTTATAAGTCACCTAATAATCATCCCCAAAGAGAAAACTATTGTAAAGGAACAGGCGTACTTTGTTTTGATGACAGAATCCTTTATAACTAGTGCTTGGGTATGGGTTATATATAGTCTTTCTCCTTTATCACTAAATCATATGACCACATTAAAGTGTGATTTTACTTCTGCAGAAATTTATGCAATTTTACAGTGCAGTAACCTGCACAATTCACATTGCATTCACCTTAGCAGTATCAGATGATGAATAACAAAGCTTCACAGCAAACTTTTCAAAATTGTATTATAGCAGTCAGGGTGAAGAATATAACCTTATATAAATCTCCACCATACCTCCATTTCTGAGTCACTTCCAACTAGAATAAGCCAGACTCCAGACACTTGTTTGACTATCCGCTGATCTGACTGCCTTCCCAGGTTCTAGGCAGAAAACCTGGAATAGCATGATTGGTTATTTCTAGTTAATAGATGAAGCCAATTTGTTTAAAATTAAATATCTCCCAGCTTGTTGGGGCATGGCCAGGCAAAACAAGATGCAGAATCAGAAAGCCATCGTCAGCTTGTTTTCCTCTGCTGCACAAGGAAAACATGATTGGAAAACATGCATTAAAAACCATTGAGAGCTGAGATGCTGGTTCTGTCTGCCCATGTTCTGAACACAGGTCAAAGAAGCTTATGCACCGATTGAGTCATCTATGAGATAAGAAGTAACTCTCACTCATTTAGGAAACTCTAAAAACACGAGCAAATCCCTTCAATATGTGAGAAAAAGGGGTAGTTAAAATGATCATAAGGGTGGTTTATTTGACAGTAATTCAGCAGCAAGAAATAACAGTGATATCTGAGATAATGAAACTAATTTGAACAAGCTGCCGCTCATACTGTACTTTGATGCTGGAATCTGAATCCAGAGGAACTATGATTTGGACTGTGAATGCTGACCTATTTATTCTGCTTCAGGAGGAATAAACACATTTAGAATATACTGGAGGGAAATAGGGCTACTTACTGGTAAAAAATTTAAGTGCGTGTGTATTTTTATATCAGCTTTTAAGAATCAGAAACAGACAAAGTCCAAATAATGATGACTAATAAGATATATTCCTTTGCATTTAATTTTGCAAATTGCTGTTTAATGGAAAACGAAAATGTTCAGAGTGATAGATTTGGGCTCTAATTCTCTCTAAAGATCTCTTCACTAAGAAAAGCATTTTGTGAGAAGCTGAACTAATGAAGATTTTATTGGGTCTTTTTGCACCAGTCTTCACAAAACGTGTAAGAATTGCCAGTCTCTGAGACCTCCTTCCTTTTCAGGTAGGGTTGAAAGGAGCAGGGCCAAAATTAAGGAAAAAAGCGGGGGACAGAGAGATTGTCAGTTAGACAAGGCAATGCCTTTCCTATTTTTTCATTTTAGAGAGACTCTGTAAAAACTGGTGTGTATTGGGTTACGTGGCAAGGTTTTGGTAGCGGGGCGGGCTGCAGGGGTGTTTTTTGTGAGAAGACACCAAGAGCTTCCCTTATGTCTGACAGAGTTGGTGGCCAAAGCTGAGCCAGTCAGCAATGGTGGTAGAGCCTCTGTTGAAGAAGGAGGAACTGGCAGCAGAAGCAGCTGGGAGAGAGGAATGAGAATACATGAGAGCAACGATTCTGCAGGCACAAAGCTCAGTGAAGAAGGGGAAGAGATACTTCAGGTTCCCCTGCAGCCCATGGTGAAGACCATGATAAGGCTGGCTGTCCCCTGCAGGAACGCTACACTGGAGCAGGTGGATACATCTGAAGGAGGCTGTGACCCCATGGGAAACCCACACTGATGCAAGCTCCTAACAGGACCTGTGGACCCATAGAGAGAGGAGCCCACGCTGGAGCGTGTTTGCTGTCAGTATTTGTGACCCTGTGGGGACCCACATGTGCAGTTCATGAAGAACTGCAGCCCATGGCATGGATTCAAGTTGGAGAAGTTCATAGGGAACGGTCACCTGTGGGAGGGGTCCCATGCTGCACCAGAGGAAGAGAACGTGAGGACTCCTCTTCCTGAGGAAGAGGGAGCAACAGAGACAAAGTGTGATGAACTGACCACAAACCCCATTCCCCATCCTCCTGCATCGCTGGGGCTGGGGGAGAGGTAGAGAAACTGGGAGTGAAGTTGAACCTGGAAAGAACAGAGGAGTGGGAGGAAGGTGTTTTAAGATTTGGTTTTATTTCTTATTACCCTACTCTGACATTCGAGTAGCAATAAATTAAATTAATTTCCCCACGTTGACTCTTTTTTGCCCGTGATGGTAACCAGTGAGTGATCTCCCTGTTCTTATCTTGACCTATAAGTCTTTTGTCATATTTTTCACCCTCTGTCCAGTTGAGGAGGGGGAGTGAGAGAGCAGCTTGGTGTGCATCTGTCATCCAGCCACAATCAACCCAAAACAAAATGAAAAACATAAATCATAAATACATACAGTCTCCATTATTCAGCGATATAGTTCAGGGCTCCAAGAGCCACACACTGAGCTATTACATGTATCTATATATCAGAGAGACTTTACCAGTGTACTCCTTCAGTTTAGCCAAATATCCTAATCCAGAGGGAAGCCATAGTACTGCTGTAACATGACAATACTGATTTGGGGACCAAGGCTAGTGCAGGCACACTGTGCTGAGCTGAATATTTTGGTTCGTATGAGGTCGCAGCAGTTAGTCCAAAGCTTTCAGCACCAGGCTCTCTATAACAAATTACAAATGTGCCCTTTGTTTCCTGCAGCCTGCTCCAATGGAAATGTTTTCTGCATCTTTTTTAGTCCCAATGTGTGAAAACATCCTTATCCATGAAAAATTTAGTAACTCTAAAAGCATCCAAATCCACTCACGGGTTTCATGTATTAGACAAACAAAAAAATTGCTGGGTGGAAAGAAAAATCATTGAACCACACTGACAAAGTGATGAAGATGTATGTTTCTGAGCTGGGCAGATCATCTCTGATCAAAACAGAACATAACTATGGAGCAACTGCATATATATATAGAGAGAGATCACAAGGAATTGAGATAAAGGATAGCTCTGGAAAACTCTCATATAAATAAAATGTTCTTTAACAGCTGTCTGTGGCTTTTAAAGACTTCCATAAAATCGTGATATTTACCATTGAACCAGAGCAGTAGACTTTCCAAGCCGATATCAAGATGTCAACAGCTATTGGCGTCAATGAATCAATAATACATTTCCACTATACACAACTAAGATGCAATTTCCCAAAGTTACTAATGGTGGGATTCATCTTGCTACACTCCACTGATATAAAATCAATGTCTAGTCTAAGCTTCCACTATGATTGGGAGTGAGATAAGCACCTCCAGAAAATTATCATCCCCCTCCCTTACATAGGTATTTAAAATAGAATTCCGTATATCACATTGACTTTATGCAGGTCTCCTACTATCTAACTATTTAAACAATTTCAAGAATCGTTTTCTTAGACAGTAAAAATAAAATTATTGTGGAGCATGTTTAGATATCAGTGAATCTATTTTCTTTTTCCTAAAGGCTGAAAATTACTGCCTAATCATTTTGCGGTACAATTATATGGGAGTTTATTATACATATATCTTTTACTTTTTATATGCAATTATCCAATTTAGTTCCTTAGAATCCAAGTGCTTAGTAAGACAAATTAAATTTGCATTTGGATCATCTGGAGTGTCAGAGCACTCCCTGATTTCCAGCTCTTTAGGTACTCAGCCTTCTGAGCTGCTCGATGTTTTCATTTCCTTGGCTTCAATTACAGCTGGAAACCATCACCAGACAGGCATGTCTATATACTTTAAAAGCAATCAGACTAAGGTTCAGCATAACCTTCTATGGTTACTCCATGTATTATCAACCCACTTTGCCTGAAAATGCTATCTCTAGTCCTCATGAATGTCATTGCAGATTCTCCTTATGCTAGGAGTGCTCATTTGTCTTCATAAGTTACAGATGAAAGGACACTACCCAATTTAACTGGGTCCTTATCCAATGATGGCCTTGAAGATCAATAGCAAAGCTTCAGAATTGCTTTAAATGGGAATTAGGATAGAACATACCTTGTAAATTACAGAAGATACACAGTTTGAAAATTCATGCTACTCAGTAGGTTAATGATGCATTGTATCAGCATATGCCTTCTTTTATGAATTTTGCACATTTTTTTTTTTAGGCTGCTTTTTTAACATTTCTTCTCACACTAGGGAAAAAAAAAGGAGAAACGTGGACATTCAGCTGACCTTCACTATTCCATTAATTATTTCATATGCCTCTATCCTAATATTTCTTGCTCAGCTTAATACTGTGTTTACATATTTTTCTTCGGTTGAGGGTTTCTCCATGCTATTTCTTTTCCCTCCTCTAGTCACCCACTGTTTTTAAATCCTGAAGTCTACCTGTAAATCTATCTGCTGATACTTCTCTTATTGCAGTTTAGTATCCTCTCTATGTATTGATATTTTGCATAAAGTAGACATGACGTTGATTTCTTCTCACTGACATCCATTTCTCTTTATTACTGATCATATCAACACAGAGGTTCCACGGGTCTTCAGTTCTTCCTTTCAACATGAAGTACCTTCACCTTATCTACGCTTCGTTTCACCTACCATCACGTGGCCTAATTTATCAGCTATGGATATAGCATGTTTATTCATTATGGTAGTATAGATATGTTTGTATTTTAGGCTACAAATGATGGGTATTTTGCACTTTCTGAATTTTCCTAGCCATAGGGATAAACATTTAATGTAATGGGGGGGGGAGGGGGAGAAGAAAAAGGCAGGCTTCCAGGTAAGACAATCATTGAAACTCAAGAGTTGAAATAATTTTTAACTCAGCAATAAACTTCCTTTCAGCAATTTCATTAAGCACCTATATAGTATACAACAAAATTACATCCATCAGTGCAGTAAGACAAGAACAGAAATGAACAATGCATAATAAAAGCAATTATCTAGTGGGAATAGAGGTCACCAGTATTACAGGTCTTGAAGGCTATTCACAGAGAGCTAATAGTTTAGGGAACTATTGAGAGCTGAATCTCATTTCTTCAGTACTTATTACTTTCTATTAACTGAAGAGGGATCTACATTCCTGAAATTACAGAAGCTGTTGCAAAATTTCCTACATTAATTCATAGGTAGCACAAGTTCGTGTGTATCGCATGTGAAGATGTCCTCTCAATGGTGAGCTTCCACCACTGCAACATCTATCACCCACTTTCTCTGAAAGGTGGGTGGAAATGAAAGCCAAGCCACACAGGCAAAGTACCAGATAAGGCAGAACAGTAGAAAACATTAGAAATGCTTGGCCTTATCATGAAAAAGCACATACATTCGGCTTTAGCATAGGCTGTGTGCCAAAATGCCTATGCCCCAGCAGCTAACAGTGTGGATATTTTATGGCAGTGCTCAAACAACCCTGGTTTCCCAGGGCTTCCAGAGAGAGGAACACTGCTTTCCAGAGTTAGCTGCCCACAGCAGCTAACTTCTCCATATCCCAGTGCTGTCCCAGCTGGTAAATCATGATCAAAACATTAATTAAGCGAGCCATGAGGAAAGCATATTTTTACTTACTAATTTTCCAGTATTTATATTCCTAAAACTGGAGACGCATGAAAATTAAAACACATTATGTTGACAGTGTCTCCTACAGAATTCTTTCTTCCACCCAGTCAGAGAACCATCTGCCTGTGTGCAGGCAGATTTCACATTTTCTGGAAGAAGGCGTGTTTTGTTAGCTTTACCTGGGCACTGTTTGGCCTCTCCTCCAAGTCAGCATGTTCAATGTAAATTTTGGAAATTCAGGAGGTTCCAAAAAATTATACAGCTGCTCTGCTACAACTGAATACACCTAGATCTCTGACATCTAACTGCTTGGATATTTGATGAAAGAAAATGTAAACCAAAATTATTTGCAAGAGCACTATGAATTTCTAGGAAATATTGAAAGAAACAAAATTTGTTCTTCCTGGAATTCATAAATAGCTAGTGGATGAGTGCAGTCTGACTTGCAAGTGAGACACATTTCCAATTAGAGAAAAAATCTCATTTAAGAGCTACGAATGTAATATAGCAGGTTAATAAATACTTTGATCACAGAAAAAAAAGCAGTATCTTTCAGCAATCCGCTGAAAGTGGATCCACATCTGCTCCAGTAAGTCCCACTTGGCACAGCAGTGCAGCAGGGGATGGACCTACTTTGGGAGAGCAGGAAAGAGAGGAGAAGGGGAAGGAAGAGCAGGAGAAGTGAAGACAAAGGTCTCTGTTGCTGCTAGACACACAACCAGGTTCTTGTCCATATACACTGTGAGCTACTGTGATGTGATATTCTAATTTTTTTATATTTTTAAACAACAACATTAAGTTTAGTAGCGTTAGTTGCTTATGTTTCCATGTGTTCTCAGATAAGATGACCTGTTTAAAAGCCAAAGCAGTTACTATCACAGAACTTCCCCCAGCATTTGGGATACCCGTACACATTTTCTGCAGAGTTTTCTTGATGAACATTTCAGGGTTTCAGTTTTTCAAAATAAGCAGAGTATCTCAGGCAAGTGTTTCTTTGCTATTCCCTGCTCTTGACTATTAATGAACATTTTTTTCAGGATTTGTCTTTTATTCTTCACAAATCAATGGTACACAGATCATAGCTCTCCATCAATCCTAAAAGGAGGCACTTTGCTGAGCGTATCAGCCACAAGAATGGTAACGCATTAGGAATCTGTATGCATGACTTATTTCTCATCTGTCTTACCTTGCAGGCCTCCCAGCACTGAGAACGGCTGTGCACCGAGTTGCAGAGATCAAGAAAACTACTGTATTTATGACAGTGCTCGTCTTTCCTCTGTTGCCAACAGAGTGGTCAGATGTAGCAGAGCAAATTATAGTCTTGAATTCTATTATCACAATATTTTTATACTTTTGGCCCCATTCTGAAGATACATTCATCTGCTCAATGTCATTGTCTGTTGAGGAACTGTACCAATGTTTTAATAATTATTTTAAATGCACTATATTTGAATTAGCTGCTTATATTTCAAAGTAGCATAATTTAACTCAAATTCAGCCTTCAGCAACCACTGGAACATTTACCCACAAGCATATACCCACAGGGCTAGAAGCCAGCTTACAGACTTTTTCAGGTTTCTAGCCAAGGACACAATAATTGTTTTTTTATGGTAACATCACAAGGCCAACACTCCTTCGTCATTCTACACAGCTTCAGGGGCCCAGCTACCCACAGCGTTTAACACATCTCTTGTTACATCTTGCCACAGATTGTGAAGTGTTTCCTGGTAGTCAGAAAAGTCGGTTTTTCATGGTTGTCAGTGACATTTCCTACCATTTAAATATTAAAAAAAAAAGGTCCCGTGATCATCTAATTAGAATGTCAGCAACATAAAAGCCTTTTAATTTACCAAGATCCAGCTGCTCTATGCTTACTCCAGTAGCTGGAGTTGTACTAAAACTTATGCTTTAGAGAAACTTCCCATCTAGGTATAAAGATCTCCAGTTCTGATGTATTTATATTCTTTGGTTTGTTCCAATAGTTAACAATCCTTATCTTCCCAGTGGCTCATTCACTGTAATGTCCTAGATCAGGTTCCATCATCTATGGAAAAACTCACTGTACCTCTAAATCCAAGATCTGTGCTGCAAATAAAGATGCTGTCGCTAGTATAAAGGTAATCAAAGACACCAAGAGAACTTTTATTGAGACTTTTAATAGTAGGTTGTTATTCTGGCATTTAAAACACATGCTGGAATTCCAGAAATCTCTAATTTACCTCACCTTAGCTATATTCAGTCTCCATTTAAAACATCAAAGGCACATAAGCACAGAAATAGTCCACTAACATGTAGTTAAAATTGCAAATCCATATTCCAGATATGCAGGACATTAAGATACAAGAAATCAAAAATCTTGGTTGTTCCTGAAGCATTTAAACACTGTAGGTGAAAGATAAACAAATATAAATGTGAATGTAAAAAAAAGTTTTAAACTGTCAGTAACTTCTCACTCCCACACTACCAAGATCAAAGCTGAAGTGTAGTTTGGGGTAGTTTCAACTAAACATACTAGAAAAGTTTGCTAAAAGCTTAGCACAAAGACTTTGAAGTATCTGAAGCAATTAGAAAACATTTCACATGTTGCTGGAACAAAACAAGTAATGAAGAATAATAAAACACTTCAAAAGGCTACTGTGAAAATGTTTGTGCAATGAGACAAGTGAGACAAGAGCTGTAGGTCATTAGGTGCAATTTAGAAAGATGTGGAAGATTAATTCATACATGAAATATAGCAGACTGAGAAGCTGGAATAGTGGAACAAATATGTATATTATTCAGTGTATAAAATGGTAAAAGAATACAGTATTATTGTACATTTATTAGTCATGAAGGTCAATGCTAACACTAAAGCATAAAGAAGAGTCAAATTAGAGTTGGTGCTGGTCTCTTCTCACAGGTAATTAGTGATAGAACAAGAGGGAATGGCTTCAAGCTGCAACAGGGTAGGTTTAGACTGGACATCATGAAAAAAATTCTTCACAGAAAGAGTGGTCAGACACTGGAATAGGCTGCCCAGGGAGGTGGTTGAGTCACCACCCCTGAATGTGTTTGATGGTTTGTGGGTTGATGGTTGGACTCAGTGTTCCCAAGGGTCTTTTCCAACCTGAATGATTCTATGATTAGTTCACTGGCAAGTTCATACTAGACTGAAGAGTACTTTGGGATGCAGGCTTATGTTCACTGCAGTTGCCTCAGTTTCTCTAGATTAGTATGAATGGTTTTCTAACAGTGGAAAAAGTTAAGGATGATGGTTTAGTCTGGGCAAAATATTATGGGACATTGACAATTCGTAGTTGTTTGAGAGCAAATCCTTGACAGCAAATGTCGTTAGCACTGGAAGAAGTGGAGCATCCAGATCTAATGTGATGACTGTTCCAGCAACACCTGAAAGGGAGAATGAGAAAGGAAAAGGGTTGAAAACAGCATGGATAAGACAGCCAAGTACTGCTCAGTGATTTAATGATACTACAGTATGCTGAGCCTATGCTTGTAGATCCTAAAAAGTTTTAGTCCTGGTAGCTGCAGTTCCAACAGCAAAGCCATGCAGCTGCCAATGAAGCTAAGTTGCCAATTTTACTGCTGAAAACTGATTACTAAGATATTAAAAAGAGGGATCATTAAGTGAGGTGCTCTGGTATTGGCACCCTTGCAAAGGTCCAGAAGTGTCTGAGGTCCAGAAACAGTGGAGTAGCTGCCCAGCTGGGGAGGTGACTCAAGGAGACCAGGGAAGCAGCCACCTACAGGCAGCAAGACTCAGTGTTAAGGCAAATACTGTGTATAACAGCAAAAAGGGTAAAATTGCAGAAATGCTACTGCATTCAGCTAAAAGGGACTGAGGAATAGAATATACAATTATGCTTTTTCCTCTCTGTCAAAAATATGTTGGGGTTGTACACAGCCTTCTCTTTCATGATCCGGTGGCCTGCACTCAAACACAAAAGATTACATAAATTATTTAGTCTCTCTGAATCAGAGCAATTCTTTGTAGCTGCCTTTGCCGTCAATGAGTCATTTTTGGGAGGGGACATCACATACAACATTTAACAACAAGCTTCTGAAGACAGCAGTTCTTTCATGTTGGCTATATCCTGTTTAGATCAGTAGATTAGACTAACTCATGACTATCATTTAGTAACAGTAAAGGTTTTTCAGTGAGTTACAAAGAAATGGGATATGCTTCACTCCTAGAATCTAAAAGGGACTCCTAGAGTTGGCATTATTTCTTAGAAATCTAGATATAGAAAATCTGTTAGCATTTTTGCAAAAAAAACATGAGTTTTTATTTTAAACCTGAAGGACTAAACACAACTCATACTGAAAAAGGCTTTTTTTGTAATTCCCTAGAAAAGGAATGTTGCAAACAAAAGAGAAAGAAAGAACCATCAGGTATCTCAACTTAGTCTTCTACAAAAGAGAAAAACGATTTCAGAAAGGCATGGACTTACATAAAATAATTTTTAAAATGTCTGCCTTTACTTTTTCAGGCTATCTTGTCATTACCTATGCAACACTCAGAAGCTGGGGCATACATGGAAGTTTCACAACTGTGAAAGCTCGGAGTGCAATGATTCTTTCCCCTGCTTGTCTTTACTCTTTGTCTCTGTTACCTAATAAAACTGATTATTTAATCCTCAGTACAACCCTTGGAAAGTTGTCTTTGTTAGTTATGGCCCTCTTTGTTAGCTATGACCCTCTTAATTATCTTTGACCAACTCACTGCTTTTAGATCTGTCCCTCTATGACTCACTTTTTTAATTTACCTTTTTCATGTTTGTTTTCTTTCTGCCTGAGTTAGTCTGTATCCTGTTTCTTCCTTTTGATTTTTTCTAGTTGGAAGGTTTAATATCTGATTCACTATTCTATATTCACTTATCATCATTCTTTCTGATTGTCATTATTTTGTCAGTTTTCTTTCTCATTCAGCGATTTATTTCATATTCCAGCATGCCCAGAGCAGCATTTTTTTGATGCATTCATTTCCCATTTATTTTTACTCTTTTCTTTTCTTTCCTTTCCATGACTCAGCCTGTGTTTCCCATACTTTGTGCTTGTATTGTATTTCTAGCTATTTTTTACTTGTTCAGCATCAACTACTGGAACTTTCAAAGGGTATGAATACAGAGAGAGGGCTTCTGTGCTGAATGGGATGATGTCAGCAAAGCATCTTCTGAAAGCACATTTTATTCCATGGATTTGTTAACAATTAGGAATCACAAAACAAATCAGTCTGTTACATCTGTAAGATACAGCTCTTGAATTTGTCTCCTGCAATTTGTTTCAACTTTATTCCACTTAGATCTTGCAATTATGTGACAAATTGGTGTATCTGTTCAAAACAAATAGATTGCATGATCCTACAAGAAACAATTTAATGACAGCCAGTGATCACGAAATCAACACTTTAAATTAATTAGTAAGTCAACATCACTGCAGTTTGCAAAACAATCCTTTTTACTTTCAGTTTTGGAAATGTCTTTCATACTTGCTGCTGCAATAACTACTGTGTGAATTTAGCGAAATATTGCTTTAACCTCAAGCATCAGAAAAAACAACAATATTAATTCTCCATTATCTCTCTCTGTTGTAAGCACCATTTAGTAAAGGATAGATGTCCTTCTTTACTGTTCTACTCAACCTCTTTGAGTAGAACCTTGTAGTAGGGTTTCTTCCAGCTCTAATAATCACATCCTACAGCATGCCTTCCCAGTCGGTTCAGTTTTCTGAATATCACCATGATATATGACATTATATATGAGATAGATATGAGAGAGATTTATGTTTCATGGCAATTCAAGATCGAACACTTGAGCCTTAGTAGGAAATTAAAATAAGATTCTGTCCCAGAATTTCAAGAAAGGATCACAGCCGTTGGTATGATTTATAAGTTAATTGAATGGTGCTTTCCAATCCAATTTCTCGTGTAATACTTTTGCTATAGTTTATTCATAGATTATTTCCTTTGATGACAATATTAGATTTTGCAGTCTGATTTCCATTATCTCTGGGCATATTTTTGTGAGTGGGCTATTTCTGATGAACAGCATTTAGTTTAGCACCACCCACACGTTAACAATCATCTTGCAAAACTCTGCCAGATGTTGTGTGCCATCATTCATTGCTCCACTCACTGGTTTAATATATAAGGACTTCTGGACATATACTTCGTCTTCTCTGTGTTGCTGTAAGTTAAGGCAGCCTCTTACTGTATCCAGGCACACAGAGAGGTGTTGCAGTGGTTAGTGTGTTCCTGAGAAATTTAAGACTAGCAAAGCAAAGGAAAGCATCTGGCCTTCATCCTATATATGTATCAGGAATGCATATATATTTGTATATATGTATGTGTAGATACATATATAAAGAATGCATTTGAGGGCACCAGTATAAAATCTTGCTTTAGAAATTATAGATATTACTATAAATCTCATTTGAGGGCACTAAGAATCTTGATTGACAAAACTACACAATTGAAGGAGAAATGTTCAGGGGCAGTGATGACTATGACTATGCAACAAAGGTGTCTGCTCCAGTAAAATACTTTCTTCAGCCTCAGAGTCACTTTTGTGATTCTTCTCTGCTCCTGTCTGCTCTTTCCTTTTTTAAAGTGTTGATATCACAACTGCACACACTATGAATTTTGTGTAGAGATGTAAAATCATCTCCATATGCCCCGCTTATAGTTCTTCTTTTTATGCACCATAACCCTTTTGTTATAGCAATTCACAGAGGGAGACCATGCTGCCTCTCTACTAAAATCTCTCATTGCTTTCCAGGACACAGACTCTCTCCTGTTAAACAAGATCTACAGTCTTATTCCTAGTCATATGCCCTTCTAGCAATTTGTTAAAGCATGATACGTTTCATTGTGCCCAACTTTCTCCCTTGTAATCCAGAATACTCTGTTTGGGGGACTCATTTTTCACATTCTTTACCACTTTGGACCATTCACAAAGATTATAACCACCAATTTTATTTTTTACTTATTTCTGCTAATCGATTGAAAAGGGTGAAGAACACAGAGCTGATGAAAAAGAATCTGATTAAGAACTAGGTCTAATCACTAGAGATCCTTCCTAAAAATGTCATAATCAGTAATAACTCCCTGCTGATAAGTGCTCTTTGAGTCCTGTGAGCCAGTTCTTAATCCATTTAAAATGTATATTTTGTTGATACTGTATAGTCCTAATATTTTTATCAGCATGTCATTTAGACACGGAATCACTAAATTGTCAGAGTTGGAAGGGACCTCTAGAGAGCTATTCCAACTCCCCTGCTGAAGCAGGATTGTCTAGAGCACATTACTCAGGGTTGCATCCAGGCAGTCCTGAAATGCTTTACAGCAGTCCATTATGTACTTAACTTTATCAACTGTAATTGTAAGAAGGAAATAAAATACATATGACAAAGCCTATTTTTCATAAAATTATATTTACCTAGCATAATTATAAACCTTTCTCTTGTAGTTTATCAACAGAATCTTTATTATTTTTCCACTATTTTGCCAAGAACTGATGTTACCTAGCATGCCTCCTGTTACCTTCTCTTCCCTCTTGAAGATTTTGAATACTTACAAAAATGGTAGTATTTTTTTGATCTTCAGAACCGTCATCCACATGCAAAGACTATAATTCCAACCTGATTTTTCCAGAAGGCAATCTTTAAAGTCATTACTTTTAGAAATCCTATCTTGGTCTGCCAATGTGAAATATTCTTCTGCTGAGACATACCATTTAACATCCACATTGTCTACTAATAGTGTGATCCATCTCACCTGAATTCATTTAAAATTAGCTAAATTACCAAGGATTCCCACAATAGAGAAAGAAAGATAAAATCCCCTGTAGAGCTATTTGGTTCCAATTCTCCTGAAGAGAATCAAATAAATTTAAATTCATGTCCATACCATTGCTGTAAATACACAGATATTAATAACACTAGGTTAAAAAGTTACACAGTAAGTCCCCCCAGCTTTATTATCATTAAAGGGCAACTTAATGTGTGCACATTGCCTGCTGCTCTGCCTGAAGCCTGGAGATAATTTGACTGCTATGCTTGGTAGAGAATGTGGGCAGTATGGTGAATTAAGCTTTTCCTGAAAATCTGAGGGAGGGGAAAGAGATACTGTCTCATTCTGACTGCAGTCCAGGCCCATATATCCAAACAAGCCCCACAGTGGGAGATTGCTGACTGTGCAGTATTGCAGCAACCAGCCCAGTAATGGGAAGAGGGGAGTATAAGCAGCAAATTGAAAGGATCACCAGCTTACTAATTTATCTTATAATGCTAAACTGTACTTTTAAAAGACTGCAGTGTCTGAATTCATGAAAATATTTACTTTATAGCCAGCGATGCTATGTGGGATTCAAGGTCTCAATGTTTATGAGCCTTGCCAGGTGCAGGGATGAGGAGGATCAAGACCTGGTCACTTGACCCTGGCTGGCCAACAGGATTATTTCAATACCATAAACCTCACATTCAATATAAATGAGAAAGTTTGCTGCATAATCTGTCTCTCCCTTGATGGCAGCAGACCAGAGAACTTCTTGACCCCATGCCAGATCCCTGAGGTCTTCCCTTCCTCCCAAAGCCATAGCGCTGGCAGTGTCCAACATTTGCTGTCCACTGCTGGGAATGTCCCTACTAATATAACTGGCTTAGTATAATCCTTGCCTATTTTATATTAGTATTGGGGTCACCACTGGTTCTTTAGCATTATTGTTAATTATTTAGTCTTATCCTATTAAATCTATTTATATTTCAATCCTCGTGTTTCCTTGTTTTCCTCTATTTCCCTCCCGAGTGGGGAGGAGCCATTAGCTGACAGAATAATCGCCTAAAAGACAATAAATTGTTATGGGTTTCTCAGACCATAACACAAATAGAACCACGATTCAGTGGAGCCCTATCTGCATATAGAGGATGCTTTCCATGGGCAAGTAGGAAATGCAGAACATATTTTTGAAGGCATGGATATTAATGAGAAACCAGTTAAGGACATTCAAAGAGCTTACTGGATGAGCAGTTCCGGCATTAGAGTGTTTGGGAAGCAAGCTGAAACAGGATCCAAGCCCAAGCATAATAGGGAATGTGATGCAATCACAGGAGGATTAAGGACAGCAGCTATCCTATGGGTTTTCCAGGAAAAGGACACCAGTATGGAACAGTGCAGACACTTCCCAGAAGAGGGAGTGAGTTAAGTCAAAAATTAAGTGAGGCGCAGGCTGCTGCTTGGATTATACTATGAAACACAAGGAGACATCAAAAGAGATTTCATCTTTAAAAAATCAGCTGAAAAATAAATTAGCTGTAACAGCAGATATGGCACAAATCAGGGTTAAAGTGGAATTAGCTGCCACTGAGTTTACAGCAGGAGTAAAGGAATTAGGGACTTCAGTGGAAAAACTAGTGCAGTTGTTAAATGTACCCACACTAGTGATTACTATCTGTGTCTCACCTTTTACATTCAAATTGAATTAGACTTTGTACAATACCTTTGTTGACCTTAATACACAGTTAGCCCACTAATTTTAACTTTTAAACACTTCCGGATATTTCCACAGGTACCTTGGCTGGAAATTACTTAAACAAAATGATACAGGAGTGATAAAATTCCAGTGTTGCAGAGGTGAAACTTCACTCTTTAAATTCAAAACCAAACCATATATAATTAAAACTTTTTCAAGATTTCAACTAAGATTGCCATTCAACAAGCAACACTGCATACAGCTATCATTGTTGTGCTGTTTTCAGTTCTCTTCAAATCACAGTCTCAGAAAACATAGACCAATAAAACCATTCTTAGGGCCATGAGTACAGTAGACAGCTCCTCAACCCAATTTCTACCGCTAGATTTTACTAATTTTCTAAGTTTCCTTGTTCGTTCTGCAGGAATATTCCACCTGTCCAGAACTTTGTACTTGTCATGCTACACAGATTTTTTTTTTTTGATTCATAAGATTGTGTACAATTCTTTCATTATTTGCTCTTGATATAGCTTCCTTGGGAGTTCTCCATTGATAAAATGCCACATAATTGCATCGCAACTGGGTGATAGCTCTTTTCACAAGAATGGCTTCCATCCACTTTGTAAATGAGTGAAAATAACTAATCAGTGCTGGTTTCCCCAAGTGGTGACCCAAAGGGGGCCTATGGAGTCAGCCTGTAACCTGACTGGAGATCCAAAAAGCTCCACACTGCACTCGGATTGGTTTTTGAGGTATTACAGCATTTATGATTGCTCCTGCTAGTCATCTGTAAACCCCTTGCTCTGCCTCAGCCACCATCACACGGTACTAACTCCATCTAATGTTTAGTTTTGCCAGAACAGCCTTTCTGATGAACAGACCAAGTCAAATATTGCTTTGTACCAGTACTGGACCTACCCAAGCTCACAGATCATCTCCATCTGCTCATACTGTTTCCTTTTATTGGACAAATAATAGCTACTGTTGTAGCCAGGAATCAAAGTCCCCAGAAGCCCAGCTTCCCAAAGACACTATGGAAAATCAGGTGGTCTTTCAAATCTGGAGTAGAGTTACATAAGGTTCAAATTAATTCAAGTAACTATTCCATTAAATTTCCTAATTATTCAACTGGAATATATGCTGAGCAAAGCCTTTTTAAGCAATCGATTGAGAAATATTTGAAAGGGAGAGGTAGCATTTTAAGTACTTTATTAGGAAATTTAGATGTAGTGAATGGAACACTGGATACTGCAGACCTTGAATCCATTTGGGATAAATTATCACTGATGGTTCATGACGTGATTAAAGCCTTCACATAGAGAAATGAAAGACTACAGTCTTCAGTACATAGCCCAGGAGAATTATTGCACCTTCAAGAAGCTGTGTTCTCCTTAGTTTCAAATGCTATACAAATAGCAGATGAATCTGATTGCAGTATCACCAGGCTGATGTGGTCTGCTGATACCAAAATGCATTATTGCAAGGATAAATCAAAGCAAAGAGGACCTTCTTAAAGCACAGCAAAGTCCACCATCCTAAACTGTATATTAGAAGACTGTAAGCCATTAAGTGCATCTTTACAACACTGTGATCTCTGTGGAACTGTATTGCACATACATGAAAGGATGACACATAAACTTATAACCCTTGGACTGGTAAAATCCAGCCCCAGTGTAAACCACATGTTCCTCAAGAAGGAGTTGGCTGGGTAGTTTCAGAAAGGTATAACAATAATATGCGCACTGGCAGTCCAGAAAGCCAACAGTATCCTGGGCTGTGTGACCAGGTCACGGGAGGTGATTCTCCTCCTCTACTCTGTGCTCGTGAGACTCCACATGGAGTACTGTGTCCAGCTCTGGAGTCTTCAACATAGAAAAGACATGGATCTGTTGGAACGGGTCCAGCGGAGGGCCACCAAGATGATTAGAGGGTTGGAGCACCTCTCCTATGAAGACAAGCGGAGAGAGCTGGAGGTGTTCAGCCTGGAGAAGAGAAAGGTCCTGGGAGACCTTCTAGCAGCCTTCCAGTATCTGAAGGGACCCTACAGAAGAGCTGGAGAGGGACTCTTTGTCAAGAAGTGTAGTGATAGGGGTAATGGTTTTAAATGGGAAGAGGGGAGATTTAGATTGGATATTAGGAAGAAGTTCTTTCCTGTGAGGGTGGTGAGGCACTGGAACACGTTGCCCAGAGAAGTTGTGGATGCCCCATCCCTGGAAGCATTCAAGGCCAGGCTGGATGGGGCTTGGAGCAACCTGCTCTAGTGGGAGGTGTCCCTGCCCATGGCAGGAGCATTGGAACTTGATCATCTTGAAGGTCCCTTCCAACTCTAACCATTTCATGATTCTGTGATTCTTGCTGTAGAGAAATGGAAGCAAATACTCACCACAAAGAATTCTTCTGATCCAAAAGTCAATTGGTAGGGCCCCCAAAAAAGCATATATGTCTTTAGAAAAGACCATATTTTAAAACTGAAACTCATGCTTTACAAGGGTATTGTGGTCAGTACTTTCATGTTTTAGATGTACAAGCAAACATCATTCTCCAACCAGAATGACTGAAAATAACACGTAACTCCCCCTCTCCCCCCAACCAGTGGATGACAATTACTGCTGTGACAGGAAAAACAGGAGCTGAATGGAAGAAGACGTGGAATGAATCTTTTTGTTGTGACTCCACAGTAAACCAATCAGCAGCATTCTCAAAAAAAGCAAGAAGAAAACTGAATATAATCAGCATGAAATTACAACACAGGCATCAGAGAATAAGGCAGAATTTAGTAAGTCTCAGTGGGACAGGCTGTTCTACAGTCCTACAACATCTTGTCTGTTATATATACTGTTTCATCCATTACTGAACTATT
Organism: Thinocorus orbignyianus; assembly: GCA_013400375.1. Lineage (NCBI taxonomy): Eukaryota > Metazoa > Chordata > Aves > Ciconiiformes > Thinocoridae > Thinocorus > Thinocorus orbignyianus. Next base: position 1,098,324 of record VXBW01008083.1, on the reverse strand, counting down.
AGCAATGCAGGTTATGGCATTATATACTATAGTGGTAATTTGTTAAATATGTTATCTCAAGGTTATTTTCAACAAGGCACTGAAAAATCAATACTTTATGAAGCAAAACCAGAGTGTTTCCTCGAGAGGCTGGAGATTATGAGCAGACTGGGGAGTGAACAGTTTGACCAACTGCCCTCTTTAGGAAATTGTGATTTGAACAGGTCACCGTCAAGGAGAGAATTATTGTAGCCTTAAAAGAAGCAAATAAAATTGAGCTCATGCCAGTAAATGGCTGTAAAAACACATATATTAACAACACATGGATGGCAAAGCATTATATACGTATATTTTTGGAGAAAGTGCTTTGCAAAGCAAATTTTCAGGGATACTAAAACACCAACGCATATGTGACCAATGCAAAGTGCTGAGGCTATCACAAAGCCACACCTGGAAAACACTGACAGGATCCAGAACCTCAAGGAATGATGACCTCTGCCTGAACAGGCAATGGTTATACTGTCAAAGACTATTATCTTGACAGCTGCTAAAAATAAAAGGGGCACCTTCCATGCAAGACCAAATCATTCACTATATAGGGGGGGGAGGTCACGTAATTTAACCACAAATAGAATTTGCTGAAGCTGCCCCTAGCTGACTGCAGGGGGGGAGCTTTGGTGAGATTGTGCCCGCGAGCCCCCAAGCCACGTAGCCTCCCCTGTTGCAGAACTGCTTGTGAGCAACTGAGCGCCACAGTAGCCCACAGCACTACAAACACAGGGGTTGCTTTATTATCACTCAAGGGTAATATAACGTGCAAACGTTAACTGGTTCCCCACCTGAGGCCTGCTCTTAATTTGAACACTACAGTCCACACTACAGAGAGTGGAATAAACCCCACTCCGGAGCATCAGCTCTTGACTGGAGAGAGGGCACAGCCAACTAGCACAGGCTGGACCACTGGACACATCTAGTCTGTAAAATTCCCTTCACTCTAGCAGGTGGGAAAGTATTTTTTCCATCCTCATGTGTTATGACTCGATTCCTCTGCTTGTTTTCAAATGGAAGACAAAACCACTTATTGAACAAACGGTTCTTCCTCTTGTTCTTCTAAAATTTCCATGTCCTTGTGGCAACGGCTACCAGTTACATTTTATATTCTCCTTAATACCCTTGAGAAGGTATTATTTTTGTTCTCAGTACTTCCAGTCTCATTTATTCTGATATCTTTATCTCTCCTTATTGACATTACCTTTTTTCTGATCTGTAATTCATACTCACTAATATTGGCATTTTAGGTTTTTTACTTCCTCTAATTACTTTCTCAATTTTTCTTTTAATTTCTTCCTTCACTTAGCAGTGAACAAAAATAAACTGCCAAACAACACTTACTTGACTTCTTACTTGACTGTGGAATCAGATAATGAGTTTATTCCACAAATGTGACAGTTATATTTTGCCTTAACCTAGTTGTCTGAACTCTGAACAATGTGCTGTTAATTTCAGAGTTTAGTTAGCTAGAAGAGGTCCAGCTAAAAAAGTAAAATTGTAAAACAGAAAATTGTTTCATTTTACCTCAAACCAGGACACTAGTCTATCTCAGAAATTTTCTCAACTTTGTAACTTTGAAGCATATATATATATATATCTAAAGTGAATATATAACACAGAATGTAACTGCCCATGGTTTGTTCATGATGAGCATAATAACACCACTGGTCCCAAGGCAACCATCAGCTTCAAATCCAGAGATTATTCATTATATTCATTTACCTTTAACAGCCACAGTGGAGTTCAAAATAGACACACGATTAAGAAATTAGGTAACTCATCCTGACTATATTGGATCAGACACTGGATTTCACTTACATCATAGTTAAAATTAGCTACTGTCTGTAAATAGACAGCAGGTAGGTAGGGGACCAGCACTCTCCTGCCGCAGTCAAGTGACGCTTTCTCAGAGAAACTGACTGCAAGACATCACGATTGCTGGGAGAGATACATTGAACCGTTGGAAAACCCACTTGCACAAACCACCTTTCCTGCAGGAAGAGCCGTCCAGAATAATATTATGGTTAGTGAAAAAATGTTTCACATTTCTGAATGGCCTTGTCCCTTTGGATCTGAAGTGAATAGGAAAAAAACACAGAAGCATTTTGAGGCGTAGCCTTCATTCCAAAGGTGTTCCTTTGAGTTTTGTGGGAGGGATGTAAAAGGTAGTCAGCCCAGAGAGATCAAAGGCCTACAGATATAAATCCTGAAGTGCAGCAAGTCAGATATACTCAAGCGAGACAGAAATTACTAGCTAAATTATTTAACAGTATGAGTAATGTTTCAACTTTGTGCTGCCACTTTTTATGGCATCTAAATCAATTTATCTCTCAAAATAGATCCTGATGCTTTGCTGCAGTAACTGGAAATTACTCTTACCTCTTCCACTCCATCAGAAAAAAAAATAAAATTAGCTTTATCATTTCATTGTAAGTTTTAGCAAATTATGCAATTAAGGAAGAATAAATTATTTGAAACTATGAAAGGGCCAAAACTATGTGCATCCCTCTGAGGCATTACAGAAACGTTCTATAACTTTGAAATAAGCCAGGTTATTCCTTTTTTTTTTTCCCTACAGTCTTAAATATGGCTTTCATTATTCACAGAATAATGAGGTGAATAATGAAAGAATGAGTCAGCTGTAACTTTCATCACTGAAACCCAGTGTCCACAGTGACTATGTTTTCCCAGTATACCTAGGAACGTGGGATTTACATCAGAAAGACATATTGTCATAGTACATAAAATGGGACTTTGTTCTTTTTCCTACAGAAGTCTATAGGACTCCTCTACATCAGTACCACAGAGGGCTTTAACAGAAGAGTTCTAGTGAGTCCTGGCAAAGCACTTTACAATAATCTCTGTCTCAAAACTGTCTCTTCTCTTCTGCCAGAGGCTATTTTCCTCAGAGAAGAGTTGGCAGGCTGTGGTATGTGCACATACTTCTACTCCTCCGGAGCAAATCCTTAAACTATCAACAAAGATGGGTTTGAGCCACACCACCGAGCTGCTAAGGGAAGGAACTAAAGAGCACTTAATTCTGCCAGCTTTGCAACAGGGTGGCAACCTTTGGCAAGGCTGAGTAAGCCATCCGGCCGGAATATGGTAACGTCAGCACCTCCGCAGTCAGGTACTGCCCACATCACTCTCGAGGCTGTGCATCACAGCATTGCAGTGAGACCAAAACTACTCGTATGAGCAGAAAAGTTCCTGAAGTGGATGAAAAGATATGCTGAACTACTGGGTCCAAAGGCAATTTGCCTTTGATTAGAAAAAGCCTGGCTAAGAGAGCCTACTGGAGGTTGTCAGATGGAACTGGGAGGCCCCAAGAAATGCTGGCTGAGATGACAGTTCATGTGCATACGCGATGAGCAGGCTGTTGTCATACTGAGTGAGTTACTGCAGGCTCACTGCGCACGTATGCAGACCTTTGCCGAGCAGCTGTGCACCACGTGCACAGTGGCTGATATTCCTGCATCAACTGTCAAGGCTGCCAGACATCTGGAAAAGCAACTGATGTGAAAGTAAAGGAAAAGTCATCTTCCAGCTATTTTTAGGGAAAATGGTCCAGAGTCTCAAAGGATTCTCAAGAGCCTTCAGGGACTTGGGTCCTGGGACTCAACAAAGCAGCTATGAAAATCACCCTGCTAATATCCCAAAAGTGAAGAGGTCACTAATATGATCCACATGTGCTGATTCAAGAGACACAGAGACCTCTTTTTTATGACAGCCCTCCCATTACTTGTATCTTGATACAGTTCACAAAGCATCACATCTAAAAGAGCAATGGCAACTAATGAAGTATTGAGAATGCTGGAATTATTTGCATGTGCTCCTTGGGAGGTACCACTGTTGCCTTCTGCTTGATGCTCTGATGACTTGAAGAATACAGCCTGTGCATGAAGAACTCTGTTGGTATATGTTGCAGGTATCTGCAAATATGAGACGACACGTATTCCACAGTACCTGAAACGCATATCCCTCAGGTCTGCCCCGGATTATTATGGAATCATATTATTGCTCAAATGCACATGCAGATTTACTTACTTTAACCAGTACATGTCCTCATCAATGCAGAGAAACCAGCATGACACTAGGATAACAAATGTTTTTTTCCTAGATCAGCTAAGATGCTTTCACATGTTTGTTTAAGCAGCTTAATATTCTTGTATGCACAGAGCAATATTTATTCAATTGGCCAGATCATTTTAGACACACTATGTGTAAATACACATTCTCTCTCTTGAAGAATGAAACACTGTAATAGAAGGCATAAAATACCCTAAGTTCTAAAAGAATATGCACATCAGCAGTGTAAGTCAAAAAATGTGACTAGTCAGCTTTTAGCATAGTTTCCCTGAACCAGAAAAAAAAAAGAATGGAAATGCAGGGAACAGCTTGAAACACAGCTGAATTTATTTTAGAATAGGACCCTCATGCAAGACTGAACTCAGATTGTGTTAATGCTTCTGGCATTTGACAGAAGATTACAGATTGTTCACATGGAAAAATATGGTAATAAAAGGTAAGCTGTGACTCTAAAGTGTTACAAAAGCATTAATACAAATTCATATGTGGACACTTTTATCTCATCATGAGAGGGCTTTTTTCCAGCTTTGGCATTAATTCCTTCAGAACTGATTTCAGCTAGACCAAAAAAAGGAACTCTCATCCTGGAATATGCATTTACATAGATGGTTATATTAGTACAGTTATGTTAGCTTAATCATGCCTCTGTAATTTCCAGAGAAAATTTTTAGGGTGGAAAGCAGTTGTAAGGTTGTTGTTTTTAACTTTAATTTTTATGATTTAATTGTGACTTCAGAATTAGTATATTAGATAACATTCATCTGCCTTTCCATTTGACTAACCTGTGACTTTATATATTGCTCTTGCTTGTTTTTCTCAAATCTCAGTTCAAATCCAAATAATAGTTCCTCAGTTTCAAAAAACACAGCTTTTAACACCTCCAACAAGAAGTTAATATAATGAATTCAATTTGAATAATTTCTTCTAATGAACTATTGTACAGATATGAATTTTACTCTTTTTCCTAGTCAGTGATCCTTGGCAATAGGTATGTAAAAATGAGAAGGATACTATTCAAATGACAGATGCCAGGTAAAGTACAATGGGGCAGATAAATGACCTTTGATGGTCTCTGATGAAAGACCAGTGTTTGAAACTGGAACTTCTTCTGCATTCAGTCCTAGTCATCCTTTACTGTCCTGAGGTATAAGATCTGATATTCACCCTGTTAGCTGAGTGTAATTATCTGTATGATGTCATTATAAATCTAACAGAAAAACCCATAAGCAATTAACATGATACCATTCATCTATCATATAAATACAGTAAAAGTCACAAAACAATATTATAGAATCATAGAATAGTTTGGGTTGGAAGAGACCTTTAAATGGCATCTAGTCCAACCTCCCTTGCAATGAGCAGGGACATCTTCAACTGGATCAGGTCACTCAGAGCCCCAGACAACCTGACCCTGGCAACCTGACAACCTACCACCTCTCTGGGCAACCTGTTCCAGTGCTTCACCACCCTTATTGTAAAAAAATTCTTCCTTATACCTAGTCTAGATCTTCCTTCTTTTAGTTTCAAGCCATCATTATTCCTAATTCACATCAAGTGATCTGGGTGTTTAAAATCCTACCTGTAACTGTCATAAACTAAGCAACTTTCACTTGTAACCTGGATTTCCGGCAATGAAGAACTTAGTGAGTTTCATGAAGGATCTGACGTCTCTCAGGTTTCAGTACACACATCTACCCTTAGGATAGTGTATTTTTGTTACTATTAATTTTTTGACTACAAAATTGAGGACTAGTTTAGCCAGGAGATAGGTATGTGAAGAGGCTTCCTCAGGAATAAAAATTGTGTGTGATCCTGAAGTTGTCTGATCTCCCAGCTCTGTGTGTTTTGCCTTCTGATTTGCAAGCTGCGTCATCCCAGGAGATTGGCTGTCTTCATAGTTCAAAGACTGAAATTCAGCTTTTAATACAGCTTGGTCTTCAGTTTTTAATCACGTTAAGGTTTAGCTCTGAAGTCTTCAGGCAACCTGAGGCATACCTTTGGGATTACCTGAAGGCATTCAATACTGACTTGACATATGCACAGAGGACTAACACCACTGAGGAAGCGAGCCTTTCTGTGTTGTACCAGGAGGAAGACAAGCACAACTTACACATCTCAGGAAATCAAGCAATTTTAATGAAGACAGCACTGCAGTGTATTGCCAGGAGCTGCAGGCAGGACCCAGTGGGAAGTTATCTGCAAAGCGTATTCCACGCTTCTGATGTGTTCAGTCTGTTATCTTTGTGTTCACTGTGCAGAGTAATGCTCATTTTTGAATGATTATTTCACTTTTCTGGCTTCGTATGACACCCAGTGCATCCCGCCCCAGTCCATTCAGCCTAAGAGATTTCCCTGAATTAAAAACAAACTCTCAAAGGATAAGAAAGATGATGAATCCTACAAGCTCACTGTTGTCCATGGACATTTTTCTTGTGCTAATGATTTCCATTATCTTGATAAAACTGCATTAATAAAGCAACAATAAGAGAAGAAATCTTATTGGCATTCCAATAAGCAGAAATGAAGACTAAATATTGTAGTTCAATATATTAAAGAATTAAATACTAGGAGTCTTTTGGAAAACAAATAAAGACGTAACATGAAGAGATAAACAGGTTAGTTCTACAGAGACTGCCTGAGCCAAAAATAAATTTCAGCTTGAATCCTGCATTTAGTTGTGTGACCACAAGAATGAGCCCTTTGCTATTGAATTCAACACATCTGGGATTTCACAGAATGTGTAACCCTCTCTCTGGTGCTTAATAAGCAAAATTATTATTCCTCCTTTCACCTGTATGTTCCATTTTGGCTACTTTTTAAAGAGCTCTGAGAGCTCATCTCTTCTACAGAGCCTCTGCTGACCACCCCAGTTTGAGCACAGGTTATTCTGGCACAGCAGCCTAATGAAGACGCAGTGTGTGTTCATTGAGGAGGGGTTTTCTATCAACTTGGTTATGTGTTTTTTTTTTCTCCTGCAACATTAATCAAACCAACAAAAGCTCTCTCCTGCAGACACGGCGCTATCAGCAAGGGAGTACGATTGTTTTCACACTTGCAGCTGAAATAACTCTGCTGGCAAAACTCCACAGTGCAGGTCAAATCTGAAAAACAGCTGAGGGAGACTGTATGACTGATAATAAATAATACATGCTCTGAAAGCCATTGCAAGTTATTTAGTTTGTTGGATTTAATGGGACATAGCTGTCCCATGACAGGTTTTCACTCTTCCTGATAATCCAGTTTCTGTGCAGTGTGCATAATGGTGCCGGGTAGTAACAAAATAGAAACCATTATAGTGAGTTAATACAGTACCACTTGCACAGTGTGCATTTATGATTGCAGCCAGTTCCCTCTAAGCTGCCAAAGAGAAATCTCACAGCTGTAAGCAAGTTTACTATCCACATTACAAGCACTGTCTCAGCGGCCTCCCCTGTGTACAAGATAGGCAGCACTTCTTAAACTTCTTTCCCATGGGCATCTCTGCACTGATTCTGCAGGCAGACACGGTCTGGAGAGACCGGAGACAAGCCATCTCCAAGCAGGACACTATGTAAAGCTGTTGTCAAGGGGCAAAGCTAATAAACCCTGTGAGACTGTATCAGCCTGGGCTCAACAATGTGCTAAAACATCAACACGGCTCCCAACTGACTTAGAATGTCATGACAGTGAGTTCGTATCTGCCTGCAAAAGATTGTAGGGTTGTTTAAATCTCTGGAGAACAGGATGCTCACTGAAATTCTCTCAACATACTTTGAATGTTCAGGACATAATGAAAATCAGGGGGGTCTGCCAGACAGATGGGTAATCCTTTGCATATTTTGGGATCCATCACAGTACAAGCAGCTGGAATAAATTCTGTCACAGACGGGGCCATATATGCTATTAAAAGACTTTGGGTTTGAGGTCTTAAGATTATGCAAGCTTCAATTGCTTACAAGGAAATTTTCCCATATCTGGTGTTTGCACAATGCTATTTATTTGGAAAGTTTCAGCCCTAACAAGTCACACATTTCTGAGAATAAAGTTAGGGAATCACACTGCTTTACCCATGTTAAAATACAGGCCTGATAACCTTTTCATTGAACATTCTGCTTTATCCAGGTTTTAGTGCAGGAGCTTGACCTTTATTTAGGGGTCAATTTTTCGTTGGGGAAGAGTCTGACTGGCCAGTCAACTGGCCAGTGAGAAAAAAATAATCTCAGATTGTGCATACTGGTGAAGCCTCACTAGAAAACCAACTATAATCTGTAAAATGTCTGATGTCACTGAATAGCCAAACCACTTGCAGCTCCTCAGACTGACCAAACTGCATGTACCAACTGTGGGAGACTGTAGTTCAGGAAGACTTTGTATCTTCTGTTCCCCTTGCTCTGGTGTACGGACAGGAGCTAGAACACAGAGAAGGAAATTGTCCTTTGTACTAGGGAGGGAACTGGACTCACTAACTTTAGTGATTTAAGTCTTAGATTTCAAGTCTATCAAATTATCAAAATTCACTCTATGAAGACACTACTGAGAATTTTTCCTTTCTGAAAATTATATATATCTGTCTTCAGGTGGGACGTACTACACACTGGAAATTACTATTATCCTCCAGCAGCTTGAAAGGGAACTTACACATTTAGCTTAGACTAGATCTTTAATTTGTAAATAGTTACGGAAAAGCAGGATGAATCTCACTGTAGATAAGCCTTGCTTCTTTTGCAAATTGAATGGGATGGTGGGGTTGTAACTAAAGACCGTCTTATAACACAAGCACAAGAGGCCATCAGCTGACATGACAAAGACTCCTGCCATTGCACACTTCTGGGATCTTTACATTCTGCTATCAAAAGTGTTCCTCTAACTGTTCTTGTGTAGGTAATGTAGCTCCTGCTGCTGAGCACATTTCACAGAATCTCAGAATTGTAAGGGTTGGAAGGGACTTTCAGAGATCACCTAGTCCAGCTCCCCTGCAAAAGCAGGGTCACCTACAGCAGGTTGCACAGGAACGCATACAGGCAGGATTTTAGTATCTCCAGAGAAGGAGATCCTACCACCTCTCTGAGCAGCCTGTTCTAGTGCTCTACCACTCTCAAAGTAAGGAAGTTTTTCCTCATGTTCAGAAAGAACTTCCTGTGTTCCAGCTTTTGCCTGTTGCCCTCTGTCCTGTCACTGGGCACCACTCAGAAACATCTGGCCCCATCCTCTTGACACTTGTCCTTTAAATATTTATAAGCATTGGTAAGATCCCCTCTCAAGTCTTCTCCAGGCTAAACAGACCCAGGTCTCATCCTTTCCTCATAAGAGACATTCTCCATTCCCTTGATCATTTTTGTAGCCTTCTGGTGGACTCTCTCCAGTAGTTCCCTGTCCCTCTTGCACTGGGGAGCCCAGAAATGGACACAGTACTCCAGATGGGACCTCACCAGGGCAGAGTAGAGGAGGAGGATGACCTCCCTCAACCTGTTGGCCACGTCCTTCTTAACGCACCTCAGGAGACCACTGGTCTTCTTGGGCACAAGGGCACATTGCTGCCTCACTGTCAATTTCTTGTCCACCAGGACTCCCAGGTCTTTCTCTGCAGAGCTATTCTCCAGCAGGTCAGCACCTAACCTGTATTGGTGCATGTAGTTATTCCTCCCCAGGTGCAGGACCCTACACTTGCCCTTGATGAATTTCATCAGGTTCCTCTCTGCCCAACTCTCCAGCCTGTCCAGGTCTCACTGAATGGCAGCACAGCCTCCTGGTGTGTCAGCCACCCCTCTCAGTTTTGTGTCATCATCAAACTTGCTGAGGGTACACTCTGAGCCCTCATCCAAGATGTTAATGAATATATTGAACAAGACTGGATGATGACAATACCTTCTGATGACTATTATATGTAATCATTCACAAAATCTGTTTAAACTCATATATCCATTAAAGAAGATTTCTTCTTCTGAATAGTGTTCTTTTTAACTTTTGTTCAGTTACAGCTATGTCAGAATTGGATGCTGCGCTACCCCTGCTTCTGGAGCTGCGCTATCTCGGGAAAATCCCTTTCCCAGCATCTGTTACCGCTCATCAACTACATTCTTGAACAACCAAATCCTCAGTACATTACCGATTGCTATTTAGCCCTTATTGTACAGTACAAAAGATGTGTAATATGCTCACATTATGACAGAAACAGTCGCTTCTGGGAAGTGATTTCAGAGTTTTTCCTCAACCTCCACAATGCACTTTGTATTTAATGTAATACAAAAAAACCCCAAACTACTTATACTGTATCTGTATACGGTACAAGCTGTAGAAGCTTTCTCATACCAGGGATTTCCTCCAACTCAAAACAAGTGAGGAAGAAAGTATTTTTCTTCCATGTCAATGTGAACCTTGATCTCTGTTCAAGGCAGCTAACATGACTATGAAAAGACGTCTACTGGCCATCAAAGGAAAGACCAAATGTGTCTGTAAAGGCCCTGAGTTCATCAATAAGATTTATTGACCCTGCACAGTGCCCCCAGGGCCTCCATCAACCCTGCCCATGGGATCAGGAGCCCCATGTCAGCCTAGTCCATGGCCACCAGTCCCTGCCCCCATGGTGCTGCAAGCTTGCTGATCTCCAGCTGCTCACATCCCTGCCCTGCTTGGTCATGTCACTGCCCACAGCTCTTATGGCCTGAAAAACATCTTGCTGACATTGACAGGTTTAAAATACTACCATATTTATTTATAAGTGAGCCAATGTTTATGAAAGAATGACTTTCTTACTGCTTTCTGTAATTAAGAAAAAATATTTTGAATAATTATTTATTTATACAATTAATTATTGTGACTTTATTAAGAATCTTATTAAGCACATTTGTTGTTCCCTTAGACTCTCATGGATTGCATTCATTTTCTGAGAAGTATGGCTTCCAATTAAGAAAATAATGAGAAGCCAAATTCTGATTCTTGTAGAAGCCTAAAAATCTAAATGTCTAAATGTTTGCTAACCATCAGGCAAGCAAGCCACATACAATATTTTAAAACACATTAACTTCTAAATTGCATTAACCAAAACTAGTTGAAGGAGTGGTTCATTATCAGGTGTTTTGGTATGTTCAGGTTCCTTTAGGAAAAGGGAAGGTATGATTCTTTTTCATTAAGGTGGAGAATATTTATTATTTTAATGAACTTAATGCAGGATTGTGTTGGGTTGAGTCATGTGGTTTCTCGGGGCATCAGCTCAAAAGAAAAAATAAACTATTGGTGACACAATACTCCCAAAACTTTTGTCACTTGTGTGTCTCATAAGTCTATCGATACTGATGCACTTCAGAGCTCATTTCTACAAGCTGGGTCAGTAAAAACTCATTGTTGCCACTATGGGTGAGGTCTTGAGGAACACCAGAGCTGGAACAAGGTAGGGGAGTGGGGAGGATGGACCAGCCGGTCACAACTAGGGAGGGAAGATGGAGAAAGGAGGCTGGGCTGAGGTAAGAGAAAAGGAGAGACGGAGAGAGGGGGAACAAAAAGACAAAAAAATGAAGGAAGCTCTCCTACTTTCAGCCACAGCAAGTAATCAGTTCAGCTGTCTGTGGAACTGAACCTTTAATTTAAGTCTTAAAGTTTGAAAGCATTGGTCTTCTAGTACTATTAGATAGGTGGTTTCCAAAGTGCCTTTGACCCAGAGATTTTAAAGAACACCATGAGATCGATTTTGAGCCAAAATTTAAGTTCTAAAGAAGAACAAACATCTGCACACCCTGAGACCAATAGAAAATATTATACTTTTTCTGTGATGCACATGTAAATTCAATTAAAAATGATGACTTTCTGGGTGTGTATGTGTGTGTGTGTGTAAAGTCTAAAGACAAGTTGAGGAGAAACAGATTTTTTTTTTTATATTCTTTGTGTGGCACAAAGTGAATATAAGGCTAAATAATGGAAGAAGATATTGTTAACATCTTGCATTGCATGAACTTCAGAAACCATCTGTAACAAAATTTTTTTTCTTGACTAATATTAATTTTAACCTGAGGAATTCAGAACTAATAATTTGCATGACTGGAACTGAAATCATTAGCCAAATGCAACTATGGTATAAATTTATAGAGAGTTCCCAAAAGAAATTAAATTTTTTTATATTATCTTAAAGAGCTAACACAGATTTTCCCAGGAGTTTCTCATATTTGCAAAGAATCAAACCTAAGAACAAATTCGCTGACTTTGAAACACTATTCAGCTACAAAAAAAAATTACTTCCTATCTGTATACTTTAAATCCTTTATTTAATAATCAGCAGATGCTGGAAAGCAATACAACACAACAGTAATGAAACCTATTTTTTATCGTGAAAATTGAACATGAAATCAAGAAATTGAATTTATTTTTACAGTATCTGTTTGCTTAATGGAGATCTGAAATACACCACTTCAGACAGCAGTATAAAACCATTTTTTTTTCCATCCAAATCTGAATTTGTCCCCATATGTTGCGTTATTGCTGATAAATTGGGCATAATGTAATATAAATGCAACTATGGAAGAATTCAAATGTGTGTTTACTTGGCTTGATTCAGACAAATTCTAAAAATGAATCCTGCTATACTTTTTATTGATCATGCACCATTTAAAATAAGATTTCAGGGACATATTTAGTGTCATGTTAGCAAAAATTACACTGTAGGATGAAAATACAATCTTCATTTTGATATAGTGAATTTCGTAAAATCAAAAGTATCAGGAAGAAAAATACAATTTTGATGTCTCTGGTTCGTTTGACACAGTAGTTTAAACTATTTTCCTCTTAAAAGTCTTCCTACTGTCTCCTTAGCTGTTAAGTCTGGATACATTATGATTGTATGATAGTACAAATTTCATTTTTCCTTGGGGAAACAAAAAAATGTTCTTTATCAAATACTTTGGATAAAATGCTATTACTAACATATTTCAAGAGCATGATAATACTTCGCTTTTTGTTATAAATGTTTGATATTTTACTAGCCCTGAATTTGAAAGGGCTACCTCACAGCTGAAATGTAACTGTTGACAATGTACATACTACTAGAGGACTGGAAAGTGAAATAAAATGTGTTCGCACAAAACTGCTGCTGAATGTTTATGTAAACGTGTTTCACTTGGCACTGCAACAGATAAGAAAAGTGCTACAGTAAACCACCAAAGTTGCACCAAGGGAATGATATGCAACAGGAAAGGGCTGGGAAAATGCTGCTGTTCCTTTTGAAGGCTGCGGGTGGGAATGCTCTAAGTCCACAAAGTCCATTTCTTGGCAGGCGGCTCTTCAGGAAAGCTCAGAGCCAACAAACAGAAAGCCTCCGCTGCAGAATACAGTGCACTGCCTACAGCAGCTGTTCACACTGTCACCTGGCTGTCTAATTCATAAGGACTGTGCCCCATAGCTAAAGACAATATTACATGCTTTATCATATACCTCTGGTTTTTCCCCATCCTTACCATCTCACTACAAGATGCAGTGGAATTGGAGTGGTAAGGTTGCCTTCTATCAGTCTGTATGCCCTCAGGGATACCCGGCATCTTCTTTCTAAGGGATTTTTCGGGTACACGGGCTTTTCACAGGCAAGACATGAGGAATTTCAATTTGCCAATCAGATAGAGGTCAGCATTCCATTTAATAACAGAGACCAAATAAGATTTAAATTGAGAGATCCTTACGGCCAGGAGACAACAGAGGAAGGGAAAGATAAAACACTAAGGATTCTCCAGGCTCTCCCAAGCAATAGAAATGCATCTGTTGTCATAAGTAGATGAAATCCTACCGTTAGTTGACAAATAAATAAGGAAAAAAAAACCATATTACAAGGGGAGATTTGGAAGATAATTACTTCAGTGTGAACTATCAGCTCTTCTTCTTAGCAGAAGAAAGGAAGTATCTGGAAACATTTGAGAAAGACCATGTACAAATCTCAGGCAATATGCTGTTTTCTCTTTGTGGCATGATGCGTAAATCTTCTTTTATACAAAAACAGACCTTGAGCCATTCGGTTTTGATTTCGGTTTTGTTTGTTTGCTTGTTTCTCAAGGAAGTAATGCTGCTTCGGCAATTCTGTTGCCAAAAGATCATAGTATGTATCTCAGAACCATTTTTTTTTTTTTTTAATTTTTTTGGTTGCAGAGCAGACAGAAGTGTTGGCTTGGTGCTAAACTCAAAACTCAAAAGAATCAGCACAACGTTGGTTCCTTTGTGCTGCCTTTTACAGCAGATTGCCTTATGCAAATCCTCAGCTCTGGACAGACCTGCAGGCAGGGAGGGGTGGAACCACCACATGGCAGGTATATAGGATGACAGATATACAGGATGAATAAATGTGGAAATAAAATTTCCTCACCCAGTAACCTAAGATCTTGATCTATGTGAAAAACTTATACCTGCATCTGACAGCCAAATCACCAGCTTAAAAGAAGGGAACACGGGTTTAAGAACAACAGTAACTTTTTATTGCATGGCAACTGAAATCAAAGACTGTTGGTCGCCCTGCTGGTAAGTCAGTTGGGTTACTGGAGATTCGCCAGGATACAGGAAGCTTTTCAGGGAAGAAATTTTTCCCAATATCCAATCTAAACCTCCCTGGCACAACTTGAGGCTGTTTCCTCTTATTCTTCAGATACTGAAAATTACTCTCCACACATCTCTTGTTCTTCCTCTTCATTAAAGACCATTCCTAGCTCTTCCTCTAATTATTAACGTCTTCATGGAATTACTTCTTATTACCCTTTATGTTCCTTTTGCTCTCTGCATATTGCTATTATATAGCCTTTCTGATTAGATCCCTACTTACCCACACCATTTTTTCATACTCATCTTCACTCATCTGACAGCTTCCTATTTTGATTTCCTTTTTTCTTCTCTTTGAGAGCTCTTGATTTTGTTAAGATGATTTATTACCACTTTTCTATCAGCCTTGGAGATGCAAATTGGGCAATGCTCAAAAGAATGCTCTCGCCATTGGATCCAGATCCAACATGGTTATGAATAATAAAAAAATCATATAACCTTTCTCAGGGCTGCTGGATATTACCAAGTTAAAGTAAAGGAAGAGGAGTGTGTATTTACCAAAAATCAGCTTGAAGTTTAAATCTACTTTTGCTCCTGCTCCTGTACACATAGCAATTATTTGCTAATATGGCTGCTAGCTATGTGGAAACAAGCTAGCTTTACCCAAACAGCAATAATCCTGCCGTGACATCCTACAATTTCCTCAGATAAACTGAAACAATAGTTAAGACATTTCAAAATAACCAGTGAACAAATATATGCCAGCCACTAGCTCTTTGCAGCACTAAAGAGGATAAGCCTCAGAGCCGAAGGCAAATGGTTACACCACTGATGCTAGCACAGAAGCTCAAACCTTGTGATTTCATGCAGGCTTGGGTGCAGTCAAATGAAAGCTTCTCATTCACTAACATGCTTACTCACTGACACAAAGAGTCAGTGCTTCGCCAGGGGGTCCTCTGCTTGCTGTCTTTCCTGACACTAACAGTCACATTCTTTCTGACATCAAAATCTCTTTCAGTGCTCCCTTTTGACCGTTCAGTTAGGTTAGTCATGGAGAGCTGTGAAACAGCTGATTTCAACTGGACAGTGAAGACCAGCGTGGGCACAATTTACATGTCAGGATCTGGAGTGCCTCAGTGCCTTGTAACACTCGCACCAGGAGCAAAGGCCAGCTCCAAAGTGATGGTAAAAGCCATGGGGCAGCAAGGAAGAACATCAGGAAATCTCATTAGTGGCTTCTGCCCTGGGCCAGGAGACATCGAGGGTGGTTTCTGAGTATCCTGTCACTCACAGCTCCTGCTCCCTGATCCTCACCCAGGGGCAGTGGTCTGGAGAGAGGACAAACCAGTTGAGGTAGGACGGTGCTGCTGGAGATCATCTAGTCCAAACCTCTGTTCAGAGCAGGTTGCTCAAGACCATGTCCAGTCAGGTTTTCAATGTCTCTAAGGATGGAGCCTCCACTACCTCTCTGGGCAGCCTGTTCCACTGTTTGACCACCTTCACTATAAAATAAATAAATATATAAATAAATTTAAATGGAATTTCCTATATTTCAACTTGTTCCATTGCCTCTTGTCCTGTCACTAGGCACCTCTGAAAAGAGCCCAGCTTTGTCTTCCATGGGATAAACATCCCATTCAATATTTATACAAGCAGATAAGATTCCCCTGAGCATTCTCTCCTCCAGGCTGAGCAGTCCCAGCTCTCTCAGCCTCTCCCTGTATAACAGATGCTCCAATCCCTCAGTAGCCTTCACAGCCCTTAACCAGACACTCTCCATTAAGTCCATGTGTGCCTTATACTATGGAGAACAGAGCTGGACTCAGCACTCCAGATATGTATCACCGGGGCTGAGCAGAGAGGAAGGATCCCCTCCCTCCATCAGCTTCTGATAACACTCTGCCTAAAGCAGACCTGGATGCTGTTGGCATGGCACACAGTATGGTCATTTTTGCATTCACCAGGACTCACAAATTCTTTTCTGCCAAGATGCTTTCCAGGAGGTCAGTCATACAGTGTTATTCCTCCCCAGAAGAAGGATTTGGCATTTCCTGTTGATCAACTTCATCAGGCCCATTCCGCCAGCCAGCCAAGTTCCCTCTGAATGGCAGGACACCCATATGGTCTATCAGTCACTCATCCCAAGAGACTGATTCGGCCCAGAAAAGAAGTAGGATCTTCTAATAAGGTCTCCTATTCAGCAGAATTATAGCACAACAAAGGATTTTGTCATCACTGTGTTCTAAGTAAATTCAAGATGTGTGCTTGGAGGACCATGCAGAATAAATATGAAGTCCTAAGGCTTCTGTCAACAATCAGAAGACACACAGTGCTACATTTTATAAATTCATGTCAATGGAATTCTGACAGCATGAAGTAACAAACTGCTAAATAAATCAATTTCCAGTCATCTGAATTTATGTTGGATTTTATACTTGGGATATTTACTCTTTTCGTATGCTCACGTTGTCACTAAATATGTGTATTAAATACATATTATAAACAGCATACCAGACTTCAAGGAAAAGAAAATGCATTGCAAGGATGCTATTTTGTTGAGAAGTTCTGGAGAGACACTATAAACCACAAAAAATAAATCTGAGTTGCTTCTGATGTTACAGGGATGCTGAGATTGCTAGAATAGCCCTGTTAAACATAGCTGCTTATTTATTTTTTATATCAAATGGACTTTTAAAAGCCTTGATGGTGTTCGAAAATAAGTCACTCATCTATTTTCTATTCTTCCTCTCTTCTTAAAAGTATGGAAATATATTCCAAACTCACAGGGTAGCGTCTAGCGGTGTAAATCCAAAATCACTTATTTCAACAAATATCAGGGGAGCTGGGATTTTCCTAACAGTAGTCAGGCTCTCTTTTAAAAATGGTATTATTTCAACAGCTATTTGTTTTTCTTCCAGGATGTTAGTCTGAATATTCTCACATCCTTATCCAGTGAGAAACAAAGCTATTCAGAAGCCCTGATTAGAAAGTTGCTTGTTTTGTTACCCCAGGCACATAATCTTCAGTTCCAAGGTTTATTACTATCTTAAATAACTTGCAAATTCACGTCATACAATGCTGGGGATTTTGTGTAGGGAAGAACTGCACTGTTAAAGCACCCAGTTTGTTTTTGAATATTTCCTTTTATTTGTTTCCTTTTCTTTTCCCCTTCATTTGTTTCAACACCACAGAAGAAATTGCAAGATATATAAATACTCAGGATCAGAAGAATAATTATAGCACTTTCATAGGTCACATGGAGGCCACAAATCAGACTAAAATATACACTATAAAAATAATGGTATAGGACTTACAGGCAGCCTGGTCTCCTTACTGCAGGTTATAGAATAGAAGTGCAGATGCAATTACTTTGCAATACCTGGCTTTGATCAATAGTACACTTGTGTGATCTACAGTGATTCAGGTGAATACCTTCACAGATGCAAAATGGTGCTTTCTAAACAATTCACAATACAACTGGAACACACATCAAATCCTGACAGTGTTTGGGAAGGGAGTGTAGCAAAAAATAAATTAATTTTTGAAAGCACAAAACCATTTAGATGTGAGCAGTCAGTCATTCAGAACACTAAACATTCCAATGTCGCTGTGCTGGAAAAATAAAGGATTATAAAACAATCTAAAAATATTTGAATTAAGTTAATGTATTACACAGTGATATTCAAATGCACTTGAAAATAGCCCAAGAGTGTGTAATTCATTAATGTGGTGTAAATTCACATAATGCAGCGAGCAACTGCTAAGGGAAGCCTGTCTGCAGATGTGAAGAGTTTGCAAGGCGGTGCTCCAGTGCAGCAGCAGACTTAGGGGTCATTATGAGGCAATGCACTCAACTCTTTGGGAACCTCACTCATCACAGAATGGTATGAAGGGACCTCTGGAGATCAGCTAGTCCAACCCCCCTGCCAAAGCAGGTCTACCTAGATAAGGTTGCATAGAACACACCCAGGTGGGTTTTGAATGTGTTCAGAGATGGAAACTCCACCACCCCTCGGGGCAGCCTCTTCTAGTGCTCTGATACCCTCAACGTAAAGAAGTTCCTTCTAATGTTTTGATGGAACTTCTTATGTTCAAGTTTGTGCCTGTTACCTTTTGTCCTATCACTGAGCACCACTGAAAAAAGACTGGCCCCATCCTTTTGACATCCATCCTTTAAGTATTTATAGGCATTAATCAGAACCTCCTCCCTCAGTTTTCACTTCTCCAGACTAAAAAGACCTAAGTGCCTCAGCTGCTCCTCATAAGAGAGATGCTCTAGTCCCCTAGACATCTTTGCAGCCCTGTTCAATGCTGCGATTACCATCCAACTCCTCTGCCTGATTAAGAGGCAATTTTAACAGGCCCTAATGAGAAGCTAATATAGCCCTACATGGCTGAGAGGACTACCGCTCCAGTCTAAGATCTCAAGGCAGAGGGACTGGAGGGGAGAAATGGCCAAATATACTGGTAAGTATTGTACAGTTCCCACAAAGGTTATTGCTTCTTTGTGACATCTAAAGTTTCAAAACTAGGTGGCAAAACAAGATGAAGGGGTAAAAGGAGGAGGGAAAGTTTGTGTTGTTTTCTTGTTATCAGACCAGCCCTTTCACTGCTGAAATTTGTCATTTGTCAGGAGATGAAACAAAGTCACTGAACAGGAAATCTGAGTAATGAGGACATTAGATCTGTGTCTAACACGCATCTTTAGAAACCTCTTGGTTTTACTTTTGTTTGCTTTGTTTGATGACAAAGAGATAACAAACCAGTTACATTTACGTGAAAGTATGGCATACAAAGAAATGCTTCAGTGCAAGTTAGAGTTTAGCTGTGCAAACACAATGCACAGCATAAACAGGAAAACCTAATACGTGAGTTTGAAAGACAGCACTCATAATAGCCTGCACTATTCTTAGCAGTAAATGATACTTGATATATTTCCTCTTTGCTTGTTTCAAGGAAGTTATGTATTTATAGGTATCACTTTTTTATTTCATTCAGGATTTAGGAGTGGACCTTCAGAAGATACCCTGGAGTTAGAAGCAATGGTGTAATTGCCGATGAGAATCTTTTTTAAATGAAATGACTGTTTACCCATAGATACAAAAGCAGATATGACATAAAAATTCAAAACTATTTCTATACCACAACAGAAGTTGGGAAGAAACTGAGTTTTTTGACTTTTTCATGAAAACTGAGACTCATTCAGTTTAACAGGAAGTTAGGTTCTTCAGGTGGGTTTATTACTGCTGTTCTAGTGAATACTTAATTATTTATACAAAGCAAGACACCTCCATGACATGGGGCCCAAAGTTTTCTCACCTCATGTATGTAAAGTAGGAGAGCAGGGATTTGAATTAATTTTCAAAAATCCAAGGAAAGTACCTACACAGCAAATCTATTAGCTGCACTAATAGGTCTCTGTCTGGAAATTCCATCTTGGAACAATTTACCAATTTAAATTTTATTAAACTATATCTTTAAAAATGGATTAATTTCTCAGGAGAAAGTTTGCATAACTGTAAGATTTCCCCAATGAGTTCTACTTCAGGACTGATCTGCTGTTATGCCTCCACTCATTTCAGGAAGGCTCAATGAGTTTGCTCTCTTCCAATATGGCTGTGACATTTCTTGCCCTCTGTTCACAGTCTTTTTTTAAGTTTTTCGTTGACCTTTTGAGCATTTGGCTCTAAGCCTTCACAAACAAACTGTGCAATGCTTCTGGAATCAAGGCAGAAAGTAATACATAATTATTAAGTTAAATATTGTCTCCTAGCCCCTATAAAGAAATATTTCACCTATTGCCTTTCCAGGTTATTTCCCAATCACCTGCTATTAAGTTAAACAGATATGGTTGAGTACTACATATTCAAACAGTCTGCGGCAAGCATTCGTAAATTATTACAGAAAACCTCCCCGCCTTCCAAAGAAAGGCAGATTCTTGGAGACTTAAACTACAATGCTATATGCCTGTCTCCATTGTCCAGCCGAACTACAGGGAGATTGTTGAATTCCAGGCATCCACATAGCTTGCATCTGGCTGGGAGTTTCCTTCATTCCCTTAAGATAAGTTTAACAATTGTCAAAGCTTCTCCTTTCTCCACAATAGAGTTTCTGAATCACATTTTGTGTGTCTCTGCCTATCCTGATTAGCTGCCTTTGATACAGACTTGCCAGATCTACTTTTCTTTATTTTTCTGTCTTCTACATTTCAAACACCTTTCTACCACAAGAACTGCACTTTTGCTGTACTTTCTTTCACATTCACCTGCCTCCTAATAAATCTGAGCTTCCACACAAGTTGCTGAGCAGCCCCTTCCCACAGATATTTTAGGAGGCAGTGGCCACAGGTCACTTCTTTCTTTCCCCACCTTTCTTTAGCTGGTGTTTTTTCTCAGATCTTGCCTACACGTATGCCTTTGACTTCTCCTCCTCTTTTCTTCACATCTTCTGTTTGCAGACTTCCAGGCATCTTCAAAATGCTCATGGGGGATTTCAGCACTGCACAGAAGAGCTTGTCAGTTCCCCACAAACAAATTTCAGAGGGGTGCATGAATACTGGAGCTCTTAACTCTAACCTCATCATTGAGAAGGATCACAGTTTCCCATTTGGCCTGCTATGTATTTGGAAGAAATCAGACTGATGCCTTGGTTGATGGGAATAACACAGAAAGGAGAACTCTGGAAAGTGCTTCATCATTAGGTATCATGGCATTAGAATCAGGTGTCAAGACACTGAAGAAAATGTTAAGCCCTAGATTCAGAATGGGCCAAGCTTAGCAGCATTGGGATTAGGAGTCAAATCCAAGTTTCATGACTCAGACATACACGCATACCCTGAACTCAAAATGCTACAGCCGCCTATGGCCATACCTCTGCAGGAGCAGCTGTTTTCCCCCTTTCATCTTCTCTAACAACCACAGTAATCTGCCAAACGATTTCTAGGTTACAGTCAACTGTGGAGAAAGGACAAGAAGGAGAACCCAGAGCATCTGTTGCTTCACACAACAGAAGGGAAGAGGCTGAGATGAGGAGAGTGGACTGTCTCTGCTGCTGTCTTGTGAGAGGGCCAGAATCAGCCACTAGATATTCCCACTGTCATTTACCAGCAGGGACAATAGCATCAACGGTACCTGCATTACCCGGCAGCAGGTGGGAAGATAAATTCAGCCTTTTACATGAAAATTCATCCAAATCACCTACAAGAAAATGCAAAAGGTCAAATAAGACCATCTCGAGAAAGGCATCTTTCTCTCTCAAGCAACCCAATAGAGTTCGCCACTATTTGTTGTTCATATCACGGTATATACAAGTTGTATTATATTAGTACAAACTTGAGGCCATTTTTCTGAAGAATATTCTACTTTATGACACAGGCAGTTTCTAAAATTTTTACTTTTCCCATCATTTATTTAGTAAAATATTTTTAAAGTTGCAGCTGAGTCATAAAATGCCCTGTCTTTTATTTTTATTGTCTTTAAACATAATTGGTATCTGTATATTGAATTACAAAAAACAGTTTCATTTTAGAAAATAAATAAATGATTAGATTACTGAGTTACGTGTCTACAATTCAAAACTGACTTTCTGATGATTCAGATCAAACTGTAAATAGAATATAAAGTTATCTGTATTTCAAAATCAATTACAATACCATGCACCTTTTGTTCTAAGTGTATTTGAGTCTTCTCTGAATTCTTTGTTCATAGCACTGAAGACACCTTTCTAGTCCTAAAAAGCATTATCAACATAAGCCATAATAGTTTTTCTCACTGATGGAACTGTTATTGCATACAAAAACAAAGAGAAGTTTTCTTTTGGAAAAGAGAGATTGAGCCAAAAGTCTGTCAACACTGCATATAAAATTTCATATTTTCATGTTCAGTTTTTAATTGTTATTGGCAAAAGGTAAACATTCCTTGAAACATCAGACTATCAGCATTTGAAAATCATATGGGTTTTGTCATGCCACTTGGGCAGTCCTTAACATGTCACTCTTCTCTTGGCAAACATTGTGCTACTTTCGCTGCAGACAAGGGGCAACTGAAACAACCTGGAGTACCTTTAAAACAATTTTATGTTTATCCAGTAATGAAACCATCTCAGTGTAGGTTAGTGTTCAGGACAAACTAAAATGCTGGTGATTGTCGTCATTTATGAAAATTGCTCATACCCCGAGGTAATTTTTGCAACCAGGGCTTGCTGGAGATTAGAAATGCCTCAGGAATAATCTATTTTATCTCTGCAGACGGCTGAAAGCATGTCACTTACAAAGGTGTTAATTCTCAAGAGATCAAATGAGTTTACAACTTTTCCATGTAGAACAGGTAAAAAAATATCATAAACGTAACAATTCATGTTCACTAAATATACATCTTAGTGTGGCAAATGGAATACAAAATGAAAATTATTTGGGATATTCAGTTTTTTCTTCTCTATAAACAGCCCTTGCTTGTACTGCGTACCTCCGTCTTCTCAGCCTTTCAACTCTAAGAGTAAGTATTATACTGCTAATGGTGTTGTATTATAGAGAACAAAAAAAATTTTGTAATTCTCAAGGCCCCTTTTCTGCTCTCAACTTTCTTTTTTGACTTGTTCTCTTGAGCTGATAAAAATCAATGCTTTAAAAAAAATAAATAAAAATCGAATTATGTAGACAACATTAAATTTTCTGCTTAGTTGAAATATATTTTTTTTAATAAAGATTTTGTCTTTCACAGACAGAAATGGATGGATAAGACTGAGGGCTTTATTGAAATACTTTTTAATGTCTGACTGGCATCAATTCTGCAAAGTAGTTTTGACTATCAGTTCCACAACACATTGGAAAGACTGTCCTCTGTAGACTAAAGTCTTTTTTGTTTAGAAGAGCTCATACTAAGCACCAGTGGAGAATAATAAATATTCAGAAACTGAGAAAACCGTGAACCAGGAAAGGTATACAACATATAATACTAATATTAACCATTATCAACCACCTTATCTTTTTCTTTCTCCTAAAACTTGATTGTGACCCTGATTGATTCAGCTACATGTGAAATTTATAAGGGACACACTGATGACAGGGCCTCAGTGAACTTTCAAAGAGCAGAGATATTTTGTCTCCCATTGACTGAAGGGATTTGAATTTCTAGGTAATTCAAAGTACTGTCAGATATGTTAATGTAGTTTCTTTTGTTTAAATCCTGATGGTCTCAGTGCCAGGTCTCAGGTGACATATATGAAAGTATTAACTTTTAATTATAGGTCAAGATCCATTAAATAAGCTGAAACATGTCTGAACTACTGCAAACTGTGTCTCGTCTTTCTATTCCCTAAATGTCTTTGTGACTGTACTACTACCTCATTCCTTTTTTTGCTGATCGTCAGGTGACTGTTAAAATAAAATGAAAGGCAAGAAGTACTGGTACACAGCACAGTAATCCACCAAAAATTGAAGCCGCAGAACATCAACTATAAAGGCAGCAGCAACGTAAACTTCAAAAACCACTCCATATTTATTGGGAGCTTCACTTCCATTTTCACAGAATAAATGGTATTTTATGCTCCACACCATTTAGAACTCAATCTCTCCTCCGGCAAGTCAAGCTGTTATTTTTGTGAATTGTTCCTAAGTCATTCATAATCAGGCCACTGCACCACTGGCAACGGTGCCTTTGAAGTCAGGTAGGGATTATTAATTCGCTGTGAATTTTCTAAGCAACTTCATCCTCTCTCTGTATGCATAAAAAAAAAAAAAAAAAATAAAAACAAAACCATAGAGGCAAAAATGAAGGCTCTAGTCACAAAACCAAGAAAATTAAGCTGACAAATTCTTCAGTTTCAGACGAAGGACCAAAAGTTAGAGAGCAACAATTCTCAGAAGCTCAACAAAACCCCCAAAAAACAAAACCCCAACCTACCTTTAATTTATGTGCAACATTAGAGTTTTAAGGTTCTTGAAATGCATCTACCACGGGGTGAGGTACGAGGAGGCCCAAAGGCCCAGACCTCTGTGAAGAAAGAGCCGACACCCCTACACCGCCCGTGGGGACGGAGTGGGAGGGAAAGCCCGAACTTTTCGTGTCGGTTTTAACACTCCATCAAAGCGCACAATTGGCGTGGGAAGGTGACTCCCCCACCACAAGAAAAGGCCGCTATAGATAAATCTGATACAAACTGTATGACTGGAAACGCCTGAGGGGGTGGGGGGCGTTTGGGCTGAGGCAACGGCCGCCGGCCTCGTGCCTCCGACCGTTAGCGGGGTCCATTGGACCCTGTGGAGACCCTGGAGGTGGGGAGCCGAGGGGCTCACCGTGTACAGGGGAAGACGTACAGCTACAGCACAGGAGAAGGGCAGCGAAATAGAGAAAAGCCCCGAAGCCCGCCCCGCCTCACGGCCGCCCTCCCCTCACGGCCCCTGGCGGCGGGGAGCGGCCCGCTACGCATGCGGGGTGGCGCCGCCTGCTCCTCTGCTCGGCCGGCAGCGGCGAGTTCGCGGGCAAGGCGGCGCGGCTGGAGCCGCGGGGTTGGCAGGGTTCGGCCACCTCCGCCGCTCGCAGCTTTTCCGCCAGTGGATCCCGGCTTGGGCGGCAGCGGTGAGTGCGAAACAGCTCGGGTGGGCGATCGGTCGGTGGGTGGGTGGGTGAGAGCCTCGCCGCCGCGGGGGTTTCTGGCCCCGTCCCGCCGCCTGGGCGGCCGGTGGTGGAGAACCGGCCGGGCCGGAGCGTCCCGGGAGCGGAGTAGGGGCCTGTGGGGACACTCAGAGACTGAGTGGGGCAGGGCTCCGCGGGGTGTCCCGGGGGTGTGCGTGGGGCCCGGGGTCCCGCGTGGGGCTGGGACAGGCAGATCCCGGCGGGGAGAAAGGGCGAAAGGTGCCCCCCCCCGGGCCGCCCTCCGCCCCTTGGCGGGTTGCGGCGGCTGCTGGGGCCGCGTAGAAAGCTGCTCTCCAGGGGTTTGTGCCGTTCCCAGTTAAGCCGGGGAGGAAAAGGTTTTGGCTGTATTTAAACAAAGGAAAAATCCTCTGGGATTGCTCTCTCAAGTGAGGTTATCTCCAGAACAGGCGGCTGATAAATTTTTCTTAAAAGTTTTTTGAAAAAAAGCACCACCGCCACTGCAGCAAAACCACAAAGTGCGACCACAACCGTCTGGAGCTTTCCTATTCCTGTTAAAACTTTTTTTTTTTCACTTTTGGCAAGGTCACCCCAAAGACTGTTAGATCTTCAGTAGCCAGGGCAGTCACTGCAGCTGAAGCTTTAAAGATGCTGAACATGGGTGGGTGTCTTTGGGATATGAGCACGATTCTCCAGGGGGGCTGCTTGGACCTCTCCCAGCCTAACACCGGCAAGGGTGTGATTTGTACTTATCTGCAGGAAACAGGAGGGGCACAGGGAGACTCAGTGTCATCACAGTTCATACTGGGATTGGGTGTTGGATTGGATGAGAGGTGAGAAAGCAAGCAGTGGTGAGGCTTGCTGGGCACAAAATGGAGAGGAATGGACCCGGTGAAGTAAAGGGAAGAAGGCTATAAGTAAACAAAGACACTTGAAAGAATCTCAAGTTTTCATGACCCTGTTGTCATAGACAAGTCTGGGGGAGAAGAGGGACAGTTATGTAGAAGATGGTATTCTAGATTAAAATCAACACCGCATTTTTTTTATTATAGGCTGGTGGTGTCACTGAAAAAACCTCACAAAACTAGTCGTGCTTTTCAGGAGCCTTGCTGCTTGTTGCCACCTTGTGTGCCATCTTCTCCCCATGCTGGCATCATTGTTTATACAGCAGTTGGATGAAGCTTCTGGCATGGAGCATTACCCACAGTTTCACACTAACCTTTTAAACATTTTTTCTGATTAAGCTAGTTAGTACTTGCATCTGGTTCTTTGTGCTGCCATAGAAGCTTATGCTAGTTCAGGCAAAGATGTGTGATGGGGAGGGAAAGAGTTGTTTGGGTTTTTTCTGTTTAAATGAATAAGTATGTATGTAAAAGCACAGGGGGGCACAAAAATTATTAGAGGGATGGAGCCCCTCTCCTATGAGGACAGGCTGAGGGAGCTGGGGCTGTTCAGCCTGGAGAAGGGTCCAGGGAGACCTGATAGCAGCCTTCCAGTACCTGAAGGGAGCTACAGGAGATCTGGAGAGGGATTCTTTGTCAGGAAGTCTAGTGACAGGACAAGGGGTAATGGTTTTAAATTGGAAGAGGGGAGATTTAGATTAGATATGAGGAAGAAGTTCTTTACTGTGAGGGTGGTGAGGCACTGGAACAGGTTGCCCAGGGAGGCTGTGGATGCCCCATCCCTGAAAGTATTCAAGGCCAGGCTGGATGGGGCTTTGAGCAACCTGCTCTAGTGAGAGGTGTCCCTGCCCATGGCAGGGGGGTTGGAACTTGATGATCTTTAAGGTCCCTTCCAACTCTGACCATTCTATGATTCTATGTACATATGTCTATTTATGCACCTACCAGTGTAAAAAGGTTGCACAACTGGGATGTTGCACATTATGGGTCTTGTGTTGAACAAAGGGAGTGCCACTGATAAAGTGGCTCTGGGGGAGGTTTACAAGTGCGAGAGGTGACTAGAAGTTTGAGCAGGCATATCCAGTAAGAGTGAGTTTGCAAACGTAGTTAATGCTGGACCAGGGGAGTAAGATTTAGAAGACAGAGAAGAGGGGATGGGGAATTTCTGTGTGAGAGTGCAGCATAGAAACAGAGGAGTAGGTCTTTTTTTCCTCATCTATTCACACATCTCACTTCAACCTCTCTTAGGCAAGAGGATTTTATTTGCTGAAACAGATTAGGGTAGAGCCTGAGATTCCTGAGGATCTATTTTCTTGGAATTGGCAATTATCAGGGAGTCCCCAGGCAAAACGGGGATTGTTCCATTCTCATGCAAGTTCATCCAGAAATGTGCATCCAGCTAATGCTGGCAGGTAATGTATTGGCTCAAATGACAAAGTATTGCATCTAGTTATAACACATAGATGCTGAGATTATAATGTGGTGGCATCAGTTTTCTTCTATTAGAAGTAGATAGTTACACTTAGATTAACTATACTAACAGTGTCATTTCTAGAAGTGCTCACCATTAAAGAAGTTTTTAGTTAGATTTAATTCAGCTTTTACATATATCTAGATTGAACTACAGTTTTCTATTAAGTAGTAGCATCCTGTTTATTGCTTTAAAAATCCAATTATACTCAAAGTATGTAAGAGACGAAGTTTTTTGATTTTACCCTTGTTACTTCAGTTTTGTGATGTCAAGACTTACTGTCCGAACATGACTCAAATCTGCTTTCAAATTCTGCTTTGACTGTGGAATTTTAAATTTCCTTTTGTCTTCTGCTCTGCTTATCACCTTAAAATTTCAGCACTTGACAAATATCCCCCTTAATTGTTTGACAAGACTCTCCTAAAAAAAGGAAATAAGTATCCTCCCACTCCACATGAAGAATGAAAGATAAACTATGGAGACTAAATCCGATCCAGAGAGCATCTGATTTGTTTTCAGGGTATTCATTTCAGTGGGAACTGGTTTATCTTAAGTGCACAGGTGCAAATAATTTTAATATCTTGTCTAAGCCTGTGCTGCTTTTGCAAATCAAGTGCTTGAGTTTTGGGAGAAGCACCCCGATGCACGTAGTGTCCACATTGAAAGAGCATTTTTTAAGTAATTTATGTAGTCGTCAATAAATTCTGTGGCAAAAGCAGGGACAAAACATACTTGAAAACAATTTATTTTAGGCCACGATATTGTGAACCGTTTTTGTTTTAAACAGCCCTCTTTTCCAGTTGTCCTCTTTTCCATCATTGTGTCCTGCCAACCTCTGTGACCTCTCTCACTCGTGGTAGTATAACCATTTCCATATCCATCTGGTGAGGTGCATCACAGAATTAATTGCATTGAAAAAACAGAATCTATGACCGACTCTTGACTCTGGCTTTTATAAACAGCTGGATGGGTGGGAGAGCAAGAGCTGCAGTTGCCACCACTTAACCTCAATATGAGCACTGGGAAACACCTAAGCCATTTTGCCTCTCCACTTCCCTCTCCCATTAATCCCATAAATCTTACATGCTTCATTTCTTCCCGTTTACTCAACAAATGACATCAGATTCCTATAGGCAATAATTTTCTTGCACCATCCTGTTACAAGCTTTTGTTTTCAGTTTCTCAGCTTAATTCTGAATTTCTCTGCTGCTTTTCATCTTTTTCATTAATTCTTATCAGCTGCATTTCCAGGATGTTGTGTCTCTCTGGCTCATGTTTCTTTAATGTGGTTTGGTTGTTTTTTTTGCTTCAGCCTCCAAAGACAATCAACTTTCATCCCCCAACATCCCTTGCTTCCTTTCCTCTTCCACGTTATAAACAAAAGCACTTACAATGGTGCAGTGGAGAACAATACAGAACTGACAAGGGAGTGGATTAAATGACCTAATGTCTAATACTTGGTCTCCTGCCAGCTATTTTTGTTTTGAGTTCATGTGTTGGTAACTATTTGACCTTTTAAACTCTAATCTGACAATACGCAACCTTTTCCTTGTTTACCTTTGTGTTGTTTATTGATTCTTGTTAAGTAAAAGTCAGTATATGTTTGTGATGTTTGAAATAGTTTTAGCCCATTTTGTTGTTGCCAACAGTTTTGATAGCACTGATAATCAAGTGATCTGTGTTTTAATCAACATTGCTGAACAGCATTATTAAAATAGCTACATTTTCAAAGCCTGTCTTCATACTGGAAGGTAAAGAAACTATGTGTTAACCATCTAAAATTACATCGTATGTTTTGGCTTGATAAAGAAACATTTGTTGAAAGCTGTTTTCTGTGTATTTCAGGCTATCACTTACTTTTAATGATAGCAAATCATAATGGGAAATATCTTTAATTTTGGATAAAAGTTAGTATCTGTTTGGAAATACGTTAGTAAGATCAGACAAGAAACATATTTGCAGAGCCCAACGTACTGGAGTTAGCTCCAGGGCTAAGACTCCCAAACAGTATAGTAACACCAGAAGTGCTTGGTGTTTTCAGACTAAGAATGCTACTGTGTGTAACTTTTAAAAAAAATTTTATTTTTTTTTTTTGAGAGTAGGTGTATTTCCGTGGGGGAAGAGAGACAGACTACTCTGCAATAGCATCTTAAAAATTTGAGGTGTCTCACATTTTATACATTATATTGTGCTGTGTATCTGCTCAATTGAGTGTTTCTTTGAAAGCATTTGAATCAACCTTCTTATGTCACTTCTGAAATTACTTTTGAAAGTTAGCATCTCATGTTTTAAGATCACCCACTCAGCATACTTTCAGTTTTTCAATGCAGTGGTCAGTCTGCACTAAAATGATTACTTCAACAGTATTCACATTAAGTGATACTACCTTTCACGTGGGGTCTCTCTGTATTTTAGTATTGGAATAGTTTATCATAGATAAAACTTCTCAGTCCTGGTGAAGTATTATTTTTTTTGCCTGAAACTGCAGGACTTCTTTGTTTGCCAAACTCTGGAGTAGGTGAGATTTTGTTTACACCAAGATGTTATACCCTGTTGTTGTAATTCTGGATGTTCCTGTTTTACTGAGTTCTTTGTTTTCCTGTAATAGAAGAATGAACTCCATGGGTCAGTTTCATGATTAACTTTTAAATTAACTGTTTAATGTAACTGTCTAAACTGTGTAATATTTACTATAATTAGCAGTGTTTCTTGATGTTTGCTACTCAGCATTGAAGAATTATTCTTTTTACATTCAAAAAGTATGGATTTGTTAGCTCACCGGTGTGAGGCAGTTTATAGGAATAGTATCAGGAAAATTCAGAAATAGAGGCTTCATCAGATGTGAACTTTTGCACCTGCCTAGACCTCCAGGTTTATCAGTGTGCTATTTACTGACTTTGTGTATATTCTTCAGCTTTTATTTGCAGAGTATTACTCGTCAAACTATTTGCTAAATAAAGCTGGGAGAAGCAGCTTTCTCATCATCTTTCTGTCCCTAGTCTTCATTCTCATGGCTACAGGGAAGGGGTGAGAGGGGACTCAACAGCAGATTTATTAGCTAACTGTCTTGTCTGTCTTCCTATAGATTTCCCCTGTGGCAGCTAAAATTAGCACAGTCCATGATATTTTATTTCAGTGCTGCTGAGTACTTCAAAGTATCAGAAATGAAATGGACTCACTGTACTGTTTTCTGTTTGCTACTCTTGGTTATCAGAGCTGTGGGCAGCAGCAAAATAAAGGCATGACTTAATCTGGAGAACTGAGTGAGTGGCTTTGTAAGCAGCTTAACTGATCTAAGCTTGCCCTGCTGCCGGAAAACAAGAGTTCTTGCTTTTCCCCCTCTATTCTTGTTGCTTCCCTTCTGCTAGCACTAGCACTTTTAATGCTGTTCAGTCAACTGAACTGGGGAGCTGATTTGCTTTAAAATTAAACCCACCAAGCTAAAACAAGCATACTGACACACACACCCAAAAAACTTTCCACCAGTTTGTCTCTGGCTGGCCTTAAGGGCTACCAGCTGGATCTTGTATTGACTCAAGGGGGAAAGTGGGATTATGTTGCTTTGTGTGGGGACTACCTACTCCAACAGCAGTTTTAGCTGGGATTGTACTGGCTCCAAAACTGTTAATGAAGCGGCAGTGTTACAGTATCTTTCTCTGCTGACATCACTGAAGAACAGCAACAAATTGCTCAAGGAGGAAGATACAAGGAAATTCCTCAAGAAGGCAGAGAACCTGGTGAACAGATCTTGGAGTTAAACTCAGAAAGTAAGAAGAAAGGTGAACAGACTCATGTTTTATGGAAGGGTGTCTTATGACAACCTGTAAAGCAGTACCCAGCCATGTGCTAATCAGATCTGCAGATGTCTCAGAAAAACAAAAAGCATTAAAGCACTTTCAGTATGGCTGTTCTTTAGGAACTCTTGGCAAAGATTTGATCGAAGTTTTCATCTCAACCTAAGGAAGAAATTTTTTACAGTGGGATCAAGCGTTCACTGGAACAACCTCCCCAGGGACCATGGTGGAGTCCCCGTCACTGGAGGTTTTCAAGATGAAGTTGGACAGGGCCCACAAAAGGTTGGACTGGATGATCTTTTGAGGTTCCTTCCATCCTGGGCTGCTCTATAGTTCTGTTGTTTTTTTGTGAGGGTGAGGTGATCTATACCAAAAATACCAAAGGTGGAGATGCCCCTGCTGGTGGGCAGCATGTCTTGGAAGGTTCTTCAGTGACTTCCGCAGTTTATTAGATACGTAAATGAATACAACAGAAAAAAATATCAGTGATGTGTGTTTGCATGAGAACACTCTTCTCCTCCTTTAAATTCTCTAGGTGCTGGAGTAGGTATACAGCTTCTTGGGGGTGAATACACCCTTTAAATCTTCCAAGAACAAATGTTAGTTATATTACATCCTGTAGAGGAGCTTTCAGTTGTGAATGAAGTTTTCAAGAATTAAATTTATTTCAATTCTGTATATGCTTTTGACACAACTAAGGTTAATTATATCTTCAAATACAAATTTGACACATTAATTTGGTATGTCAGTGTTAGGAACTTTAATAAGTGTTAATTATTTTTTTTTGCTTTGAATCTTTAAAAACTGATTTCTAAAGCTAAATCCTTCTGAATTATTTTTGTTATATACTTCATGCTTCCTGCTCACAGGCAGAATAGGTATTATACTGGATCACTTCATAAGGAGTAGGAGAGCGTCAGTAGGATTACTGTTTTAGTTTTGGGAGCTGCTTTAGTGTTTTCACAGTGCTGGGAAGTGTGGGAAAACTCTTCCTAAGTATGCCCTGATACTGGTAGTTTTGTGACTGCTGTGACAACTTAATTTCCTATGGATTTATGCTGTAGAGTTGACCAGTTATAAGCTGTGACTTAAAGCTTTACTATCGTATTTGTTTCTTCACAAATGACAAATTTGAATTAGATGTTAATTTCTCTTCCGGTCTTTTCTCAAGTTACATAGTTCAGAATGGCTCCATCCTCTATACTAGTGTGCTTTCTTTAGGTAAACGTCCATGAATTCGAGGTTTTCTAGTGTTCTGTAGTAGTTGATTGGAAAGGACCGGTGAATAAAATTGTTGGGCTTAAGAGGACGTGAGGAAACTCCAGGTAGACATGGAGATCTTTTACTGATGGAAAACAGCCTCAAAATAGGAAAACTGCATTAAGAACCTTTGAAAAGAAATGCTGTTGAGGTTTTTGCATTTCTAGTAATTCTTACAAGATTGTACCTAGTTGAAAGAAAAAGTGATAATTGATTTCAGTGTTATTAAACTGAATGTAATCTATGTCATTGAGACTACAAAGTAACTAAAGAGGGGAGCCAGTATGTTGGCTTCAGTGACAGATACAGTCTAGGAAGTTCATACTTCCTTTCTGTGGCTGTCTCCAAGAGCAAAGGGGTAGGAGGAGTAGAGGGAGGTCAATGGGAAAGGTGGGAAACTGTAGTACAGGATGCAGAACTGCATCAGCTCACACTGGGGGCTCTGATCCCCAGTAAAGGGTGGGCAGCAGTGACAGGAAAGGAAGAGAAATTCCTTGACTCCTCTTCAAGGGTGAATCCAAAACAACATGTTTTATTATACTCCAGTTGTGTAAATCAGCTGAAGTACTTTTGTGTGTAGTTTTTTTTCAAATCCTTCTTAGAAAAAAATTAAATGTAATGCAGTAAATAGTCATAATGTGTGCAGTTTGACATGTTTGGAAATTTGGGTAAAGCTGATGTGAGGGGAAGTGGGCATGCAAGCTTTGAAGAAAGGGGAATAGCAGTATTACTATTTTTTTTATTTTTTTTTCCTGGTTTGTAGGGCTGTTTACCCTTCCGTTTTACTGAGGAGTGTTACTGCAGCTGTTCTGTGTGTGAATTCTGGTGGTGTACACGTTTCTGTACATTCTCTTTATGCAGTTTGCCAGTGTGATAGAAAACTTCATAAAAATCTGTAAAGGAGTTTTGCCTTGTTATCTTTTCCCTAGTTACCATATAATTCAATAAGATGAAATATGTATTTATGACTCTTCTGTCACTTTGTGCAATTTGATTTTTGGTTGACTGGCAAATCCCATTAAAAACCTGCTCTGAAATACTGTCATGTGTGCCTTGCTTCAGGGGAAGACAGGCAAGGTGGAAACTTCTATTAAATCATGCTGATGCACAAATATTTGGAAGAGAAGGCTTTGTTCACACATTCCTCTAGCTTAGTTTGGCATTTCACAAAGAAATTAGTTTTTATTGTTTTCTGGGTAATTTTTCTAAGATAAATGAGGTATAAAACAGTGACTGACCAAACATGTTCTAAGTGCAGTTTCTGTACAGAACAGAATATTTGCCTCTCCTTTACCTTATCACAGAAAAGCAAAATAAACTTTATGAATTAGGCTTATGTTTGTTATAAAATTATTGCATACAAAACGAAGATGTCAATGTGAAATTATCCCAGTTTCTTTTGGCTACAGAAATGTGCCTTCTGAGATCTGGAATTTTTATGGGTTTTTTTTTAATAGCTGCTTGAAAAATACTGGTGATTAGGGGGAAAGTGATTTAAAAAATAGCAGTTGCTCCTTACCCTTTACAGTATTGTAACAATTTCAAGAAAAACTTCAGTGAGTTGAAGATGATATTTTTCAAATGTATGGAATTGTCTGTGAGAAAAAGAGACTTGCATATTGGATACAGATGGATACAGTTACGGGCTGAATTTTGTACAGCCAGTTTGTGTTACTGTAAAATCCATAAAGGTATTATTTGTGACATTTGGGTCATGGTTTTGCTTTTTAAGTTGTGTTGGGAAAAAGTATCTGTAAGAGTTTCAAGGTAGGAAAAATAGTACATTTTTAGCTTTGATCTTGAGACTTTTGCAGAGTGGACAAACATTGTACCTCCAGTTAAATTACTTTCTGTGAATGGACTGTACCTGAGTGCTGTTGCTTGCCCCTTCTGCCTCATGTCTGGAGAGGTATAATCTGAAGTAAAGGTAGTACTCTTTATTTATTTATTTATTTATTTCTATTTCTTTGTTTACCTGACCCATAAATGATTTTAAAAGGCTGACGGCACTATTATAATCCACTTTCTGCTTATTCTGAATGTTTTGATTTTTTTGTTTTGGGGGCAGAGAGAAGACCCAAAGCCAAATGAAATCGGGGTTTGTAGATAGTGAGCAGGATGTATTAAAGAGATTGCTTACTGTCTATCAACTTCATTTCTGTTATGTCCTGGTATTTGCTCCCCTGGTCCTAATCCAATTTTAAAGCAGTTTTGAAGAGGAACTGGATGTAGTTACTTTGTACTGGTCACTGGGCTGCTTTCCTCCTTTCGTAGCCAGGTAGCTAACAATAAAAGGTGTATGTGGCGTCTCTTGTGTGTGTATAATAATATGTACTTTCTTTAAAAAAACTGTATACGACTAAAATCTGAAGGTCAGCTGGCTCCTGAGCTTTAGCAAATGATTGAAACTTTTGGGACATTGTGTCTAGCCACAGACCATAAAAGGTGCTAAACTAGGAATCAGTAGTGTGAAGGTTGGAAGCTAAATGGTTAGCCATTTCGGCATACTGGAGAGCGTAAGTAAGAATTGCTATACTGAATCAGCCAAAAAGTCAGCCTGACATCGTGTGTTGTGCCAACCTCTGGCAGGAGATGCTGTGGAAACAGTGTTGGAGCAGAACATGGACAGAGACTTCCCTGGTAAATTCTGGTTATTAGTAGACTGGAAACTTTATGGCATAGAAGATACATAATGGAGATAGAAGATAAATAATGGAGAATTTTGTTTGTTGATTATTATTTTAACCTTTCCCTCATTAAAGTAATTTCTATTTTTTAATCCTACCTCTACTTTTTTTTTCTTGAACAGTATCTTATCACAGCCAGTTTCATAACTTAGGCACTGTATGAAAGTTCAGCTCTTTTGATTTATTTTCATCTATGTCAGTTTATGTCAGTGGGTGCCCTTCTGTTTCTCATGTTGTGAGAAATGCTGGTTAGCTGTAATGTGTTTATCTTCTCTTTTCTGGTCATTGCTATATAGCCACGGGACCAACTTACCCAGACAGATTCTGTGCATTGTGGTAAGACCAGCTGAATGTCTGACTTCTCTGAACTGAGTGGTTTATTATACAGTGTTATTTTAACACAAAGGATTTTATTTATTTTTTTTTTTTAATAAAAGCAGCATGTAATTTTTAATCCACCTACAATCCAATTTCCAGCTGGAGTTTAGAGCTTCTGGATAATGTTCCTCAGTTTGTCTGTGAAGCATCTGAACGGCAAAATGAAAGTTGGCTTGTTTGTAACTTACAAAACATGCAAACATTTCATTTGTTTGAAAGTGGGGACAAAACAGGGGAGCAAAATTAAATGAGTGCACATTTAAAACTGCTTCTAGTTTAGGGAGGCTGTGAGTGAAAACACCCAATAAAGAAAATGGTCTGCAGCAGTTCTGATACAGTTTATATGGTTTTTTTCCTTGAAAAGAGCTAGCAGACCTGTGGATTGTTTTTGTATAAATTTTTAAAAGAGCCAACAAACAAAACATGATAGCTATTCAATAAGCAGCTGTCACTTCACTAATATTACACAAGGATTTCTCAGTACATTATTTAAAACTTCAGCCACCTGTAAATATGAGGCAGAAGGATCATAGTGTAGATTTCCTGGCTTACTCTGTATTGACTTCATGTGTTACTTTATTATTTTAGAAACTGGTAACATTTTGGAACAGAACTTTTTGAAAGTATTGATAATGGCGATCATATACCGTTAAATTTTGTGGTGTGTAACTACATGTTTCCACTTGTGTGTGAGGGGTAGAATGTGCTTTTTTGTTTGTGGAATTTTGGGAGGAGGTAATGGTGAGACAGCCAGTCACCAGCGGTGTCCCTCAAGGCTCAGTTTTGGGGCCAGTCTTGTTTAATATCTTTATTGGTGATCTGGATGAGGGGATTGAGTGCATGCTCAGTAAGTTTGCAGATGACACCAAACTAGGTGGGAGTGTTGATCTGCTTGAGAGTAGGAAGACTACAGAGGGACCTGGACAGGTTGGATTTTTGGGCCAAGGCCAATTGTATGAGGTTCAATAAGGCCAAGTTCTGGGTGCTGCATTTTGGTCACAACAGCCCTGTGCAGCTCTGCATGCTTGGGTGAGAGTGGCTGGAGAGCTGCCCAGCAGAAAAAAGACCTGGGGTGCTGCTGGCCAGCTGGCATAACATGAGCCAGCGGTGTGCCCAAGTGGCCAAGAAGGCCAAGAGCATCCTGGCCTGGATCAGGAATAGTGTGAAGCAGGAGTAGGGAAGTGATGGTACTTGGCACTGGTGAGGCCTCACCTCCAGTACTGTGCTCAGTTCTGGGCCTCTCACTACAAAAAGGTCACTGAAGTGCTGGAACATGTCCAGAGGAGAACTGCCAAGCTGGTGAGGAGTCCAGAGAATAAGTCATATGAGGAGAGGCTGAGGGAACTGGGCATGTTTAGTTTGGAGAAGGCTGAGGGGAGACCTCACTGCCCTCTGCAGCTACCTGAAAGGAGGTTGTAGAGAGATGGCTGCTGGCCTCTTCTCTCAAGTGAATAATGACGGGAACCAGAGGAAATGGTCTGAAGTTCACCAGGGGAGATTGAAATTAGATATTAGGAAGAATT
This sequence comes from Thinocorus orbignyianus, assembly GCA_013400375.1. Classification (NCBI taxonomy): domain Eukaryota; kingdom Metazoa; phylum Chordata; class Aves; order Ciconiiformes; family Thinocoridae; genus Thinocorus; species Thinocorus orbignyianus. The sequence continues at coordinate 1,061,122 of VXBW01008083.1, read as the reverse complement.
ACTTTACTGAGAGGGTGGTCAGGCACTGGAACAGCCTGCCCAGGGAGGTGGTTGAGTCACCATCCCATGAAGGTATTTAAGAAACATGTAGATGTGGCACTTCAGGGCATGCTCTTGTGACCAAGACCTGTAGGGTCTAGGTTGTGTTTTTGTGTATGGTTGGACTTAGAGATCTCAGAGGTCTTTTCCAATCATGACAATTCTGTGATTCTGTCACTATTCAAACCTAAATTAGAGTAGATAATATCAAAGTAGCTTACAACTTAAGTTTGATTTGGAAGCTGACACTTAAACAGTAATTAGGTCAGCAAACACCAGAGCTATAATGAAGTTGTTTTCCTGTCTCTGTTACCTTTTGCCCTTTCCTACTTTATTCATCTCAGTTCTCTCCATTCTCTAACATACTTATCCCTGTGACCCTAACTCAAATCACGACAATATTCTGACACCTCTAATGTGCTGTCTGTACTCTCCCTGTTCTCATTTCTTGAACTTTTGATGTGCCAGCTTGCAGAGATTTGTACAGGCTGTAGCTGTTCCTGAGCATGGTGTATGCTTTCTGACTACCTACTTTATGCCCATGATAATGGATAATGATTTACAACTGCTAAAGGTATTGTGCTTCCTGAGATACTACCACAATTGGTAAACTCCATCTTTACTTCAGTGAGAATATTAATGGGTTTTCTCTGTTCTTCTTGGTCATTGATTTTCCAGAAAGCTTGTGGTAGCAGAGAAGAAGAAATCTCAGCGTCAGGTTTAGTTTAAAGATGTTGTAGGGGAAGAGAAAGCAGAATGTGTAAGTAACACAGTATCATTAGTTTTATGTCCAAACAAAATCTGGATAAAAATACTTCCTACTGTGAAAGCTTTATTTAATTGTTCACCATTCCCACTTGAAAAGCAAGGAGAAGAATTGGTTATTGTGTCAACACCTCAGTGGATTATCACGTTAAATACTCCAAATTTGAATTCTTAAAGCATAATGATATTGTCTAACCTAAAGCAATGTCTTTTAACAGTAGTTTACAGAAGACTAAGGTGTCTAAAATGATGCTATGTAGGCTGCTCAGAAGGGCGTGGTCTCTCAAGGATTTGTGTTATTCTGGTTTCAGTAGTTACCGAAGAGTTCAATTCTGCCTTCCAAAAATTGCCCCAGGTGGTCTCCATACACTTTAAAACAATGAAACCCCCAAAATTTTCCATTGCCAAGTGGTGGATATTGTTACTTCTCTCATATGCCCTACTTGCCAAAATGTGTTTATCAGGAAAATGTTCTTGGCTGGTTTTGAGGGGGAGGGGAAGGAAGAGATAGCTTAGCTTGTAGCAACTCCAGTACAAAACTGGAGGAGCCTAGAAGTAACTGGAGAATAACCAGCCAGGATATTATTACAGCTTTAAAACAACAGAAAACACTAAATAAAAAAGAGGTGATGGAAGTTGAGTCAGAAGTTTAGACTTTAGTCTCAGCCAGCTGAAGTCCTGTCCGGCTGCAGTCATGAGGAACCACCTTCTCTTAGCCAACAAGGTGGTGTTCGAAAGTTGAACTCAGCATTCTAGTTGTGTGAGTAATGATGTATTTTATTGGTTTTAAACCTAATGGCAGAATGGTAAATACAGGTTTCTCTTAGTGATCTGGCCTGTGGTTTCAGATCCATGTGTAATCAAAATTAATGATAATAGGGTTTAATGCTGTGATTGGATGGTGCCTACAAAGCAAAGGTATTTTTTCAGTTCTCTATTTCACCATTATCCTCATGCCATCTAGTGTCAGGTGTATCCTTGCCTGATAGAGTAGTGTTCCATCCAACTTTATTTCCACCTGTATTCCCTGGAAAACCTTGCTGTTGCAAGCAAACCAAACTTAATAAATACAGGCTTCTCCCATTCCCTTAAACTATAGAGTTTCCTGTTCAGAAAAAATCCATAAATTTATTCAGCACCTGAATCCATGTAAATTCTTTTGTGCACTTCTCCTGGGGGTCAAAGTTCTTTTGAAACAGATTATTATAAGTGGAGTTGTAGAATTGTGGTCTTCTGTAACACTTTTTCCAAGGATTTAAGAGGCACATGCGGTGGGACTGGGATTTTTAGGTAGGCACATAACACATTTTTAATAAATGGCAGTCAGTTAATTATCATCTGTCTTCCTGTGTAATTATTTGATGTTTTCATTTTCCTACTAAACAAACCTCCCGCAGGACTATTTCAGTTGTTGTATTGCACTTGGTTTGGGGCTGGGGACTAGAAAAGGGGTGTTTATTTTTAGACTGAATATCTAATGATGTTTTAGTTAGCAGTGTCCCTTGAACTTACTTACTTTCATAAAAAGCTCTAGAGGAACCTAAATATTTGTAACTTTAAAAAATTGTATAGCTCCATGTGGCATCTGGTTGTAAATTGTATCCCAGTGGTCTCATTAATTTTAGAGATTACAAAACAAAAATGAATAGCTGTATCGCCTGTCAGAGTTGTATTGCAGAATGAAAAAAGCCTCTTCCCTGCCTGGCTACTGTAATGCACATCGTTGTGAGAGGAGCATGTTGGCTTTGCAGTGTTCCAAGTTGCTGTGTAACGCAGGCAGTGAGAAACTGAGTGAGGGAAAATACTGCGACTTTGTTATTCTTCTTATCGTGTAAGAATTTATATTTCCTTCCTTCCCTTAAGGACCTGCTTCCATCTTGATGTTCTGTCTCCCTAAGATGCACAACAGTGAGTGAGTGAGTGAGAATAGCGAAGGCAGTTTGGACTTGTGTGCCCAAGGATCCATCAGATCCCCTGTCCTTTAATGGTATGTGCTGCACACAAGTTTCCATTAAACTTGTAGTCGGGAAATGTACGCAAGAGAGGTGTACCTGCCAACCGAATATAGTTACCTTAAAAAATGCCTCAAATTCTTGCAGAAATGTTGTCTCGAGACAGCTATTTCTAATGCTGAAATTAGCTTCCTAATTTAAGTGATACGTGCACAGCTGGAATATGATTGCCAGTTTGGGAAATGCGTATAAAATTATTTTATGCATTGTGCTTATAGATGGTGTATACAAGGTTTAGGCACTTTCAGGATTGAAGAAAAAATGCTTAGATTACTTGTGGAAAGAAATCTACTTGTTCCAAGTATGTGACCAATTCCCTGTATGTGACCAGTGTGTCACTTGTTTCAAATGTGACCAGTTGTTGATCAGGTATATCAGTTTGCTTGTAGTGTTACCCATGCTATCCACTGTGTTGTCACTTTTTCACAGGCAAATCTAAGGTGACGTGTAACCTTTTGGAGAGCGTAGAGGGGACAATATGTAGAAGATAGTTGGAACAGGAACTGCTGAAACAGCAAACGTTAGTGTTACTAGTAAGGTATTATCCGTAGGGGTTCTTGTGTTCCTTGAATTATGAAAAACATTGCTGTGACACCGAAGGACCATCATTGCCTTCAGTAAGGTTTGTGAAAACTTAAAAGCAGGAAACTAAATAAAGAGTTGGGTAGAGGAATGAATGAGTCAGTAGCAAGTCAAGATGTTCCTGTAATGGTGCCAGCCTTCTTCAGTTTTATTAGCTGGTTTTCAAAGGTAAAAAAGATTTACGTACTTGTTTGGAAGCAGTGATTGAACAAAGACAACCTTTGAACTATTTAGTAAATTTAAACCAAGACTGTCAGAGAGCAGGGGATGAAAATATAATTAAGCCCCTTCCCTTTAATGGAAGGGGCAATGTGGTGGTTTAGGCTGGACTTGCACTGAAACAAGTGATGAGTACTCCCGAGGTAGTCTGTGCCAAGGGTGTACATGTGTGGGCCGATCACAATGGGATGCTTCTCCCATTTCTGTATCAAGCACCCAGGATTACAGTCACATCACCAGCAAGCACAGGGAAAGTCCCAGACTGGATTTAGTGGTGGACGGGAACTGGATTCTGGATTTGGAGTCAGGAATACACAGATTGGGATGAAAGACAGACTGACAGACAGAGTCCTCCTTGGATGTCAGCCATTGAAGTAAGAGGACTGACCTTGTGACCCTTTGATCCTTCAGCTTTTATACTGAGGAATGCATGATGTCAGTGGGACAGAATACCCTTATGGTCTGTTTTGGGTCACCTGTCCTGCCCCTTCCTCCCTGTGGGAGTGACCCCTCTATGCTTTTCTGTTTCTTACTCTCCAGTGGGGCAGATAACAAAGTTAGCTGATCTTGGTTATTACAGCAATAAGTAGGAGCCTTTTTGCATATCATTTCTTGGCATAAATTAGAAACAGTCAGGTCTTACTGCTCTGGAAGTGGTCGCTGTCTTAAAAATACAGTGTTAATTTCAGAGAGTTAGAGGCTTAGCTGCAAAGTAAAATTACTGAACAGAAGATTGGTTCTGTTTTACCTCAAACCAGGACAGGCAGTTAAATAGAGGGCAAAGACGGAAGCGTTTCCAGTGCAATGGGACAGTTTGTTCCCGAGGCAGCACTGCATGCCTAGGTGTTGTCGCACTCTGCTCCTGGTGGAAAATGTTCCATAGCAGGGAAGAGAGACGTTAGCCCCCTCATTTCCACAAGGTTCCCAGTAGGCACAGCCAGCCATCTGATTGTGACACCATGAGCATGGATGCGGGTGGCTATGTTTTGCTCTTTTTTCTTTTTTTTTTAATGTTGAAATCCACACCCAAGTTATTTGTTAAAAGGATAGAAATATTAAAGGCGGACTGAAAGCAAATGCAGAAACATGTCCCTGTTAGAGGGGGGAAGCCGGGCAGGGTGCATTTCATGCACTGTATTCCTGCTGCTCAACAAAGCGAGTGAGCACTCGTGGGTCTTGCTCTTCTTTTGCTGTGAGTCTTATTTGAGGGGCTATTGGAAAAGCAGCCGCCTGAAAATGGAGAGTAATAAATGGTGACAGAAACTCATGGTGTAACAGATGAATAGTTACACCGGTAGCCAAAAATTTTTTTGATGACCTGTTTATTATTAAAGCTTGAAAATTCTTCAGCAGCAATGTGACTACTCAGAAAATGACACTAATTTTAATTTTATTTAAGAAACAAGTGGCAAAGGTGGTTTTATCTTTGCGTAGTCTGCTAAAAAAATTCAGGCTATTAAAAGAGGTTATATATATTCTGAAGAGGTTTTTTTAAGCCCTCTGCTTCTGTTACCCTTCAATAGTTACTAATGAAGAGCTAAACACTACAGTGATGAGATTTAAGAGTGGTTTAATGTCTGCTGTTTATTCACATTTATTTGTCTTTACAGATCTTTGACAAACTTGCTTTGAAATAATTTTACTCCTCCATTCCACATGTTTTGTAGTCTCAACCCTACAGTTTTGTTAACAGACTTGGGATGTCCTTATAGAGCTCCATTCAGTTTGGCAGTAGTTGTTACAAGTACTACAGTCTGCTCTTGCGTGACAAATTACAGTTGGACAGGCCATGCTGGAATTCCTAACTTTCTGTCTGTGTTTAACAGCAGCTATAGCCAAACTTTGTGCATAGTTATCTTTCTTTTTTTTTTTTAATGGAGAGATTTGCTTATGAGGTTTTGGTTTTATGGAGAGTGAGGACATTAGTATGGGATGATATGTTGATGTGTAACCTAGCCTCTGAAGTAGAACTAATGTTAACCTCAGGAGTAGATAATTTATTAGGAAAAAAAAAAACCCACAAACAACTTTAACTCTATGGTCTTTTCCCAACTTGGTGAGACAGCTGCACATTTTTCATACATCACTGAAAGTTTTTATTTTCTTTACTTCTCCCATACTAACAAAGACTCCAACAAACTGAAAACAGTCCCTTGGCCTACTGTTGCTGCCTTCAGGTGCTGTTCTTGTTGGCTGTCTGCCTGGTGGGTGCAATGAGCTTCAGGCACTTTCTTGACTGAGAGCATCTCTGTGTTCTCTTTCCAAGGTGAGGTATAAAGTACATGTAAGTTCTTGTAGGGCAGGTTGGGATCCTCTCATGTCTTGCAAGTTACTTTTCCAGATTGCAGGTCTTGTTCTGCCCTTGAACTTTATGCAGGTGTCCTCTTTTAATCAGTAGCAGACTCTGAATGAATTTGCATGTATTCATCCTGATTTCAAAAAATTCTGATCCATAGACTGAAGATGAGTTGACTTCATGATCACTGCAGAGTGAGTTTTAGTCCTAGATAAGGTGTAAGTAATTTCAGTGGAGAATGTAATACCTTTCAGGTTGAGTTAGGTAAAACAGGTTGCAGATTTGTTTAAAATTACTAACATCTTCTATTTTATATTTGTATTTTTGTGTATTATAAATATGGAAAGCTTTGGAAAAAGGTTAAAACATTCACCATTTCACAAGATTTACTTTTTTTTGGGTACTGCTGAAATTGGTCTGCATGCAGTAGTGGTACAACTCAAAAGGTATCAATCTTGAGTTCAGGTTTCCAACGGTGATATATTTGTAATAATATTTGTGAAACTTTTTCCAAGGTCATCATACTCCACCAACTCAACATTGTGTTTCCTCTTTTATTTACAGACTTCATACTCCCAAGTTCCCTGCTTTGACAGTAGTCACCATGGATAGTGGTAAGTTTGTGAAGTTAGTGATAAGTGTGCATTCTTTTACTCCCTATGAAATCAGCGTTTACACCCCCAAACTGTCCTCTGCTCAAAATCCCGGGCAGTTTGCACAAAAAATGTCCTCTACTATTGAGCTGATTTTGATGTTACTATGATGCAGGTCTTTGCCCACGCTAAACTGAACTGGAATCATGCTACTCTTCTGACAGAGATGATATATACAGCCCATAATAATCACAAACTCATTTGTGAATCTTTGAAAGCTGGCTGCAGAACGAAAACCACAGAACTAAATTGTGTCATTCTTGTAGTTTTGTGTAACCATGTGTAGTTTAGTTTAACTGTTCCAAAACTTGTCCCAGTAACTCCAGAATCTCAGAGCTGAAGTTTCTTTTTAAGCTTTATATGTAAATGCTCAAAACATTTTTCTCTCTTCTGCCCTGTGCAAACCAAGTAATTATAGTAAGGTCACCTACAGAAATATCCAAATTTATCAGTAGCTGCAGCATCAAATTTAAAATGGAATGTTTATTTCTAATGTTTGGTAGTATTTTTAATCTGCTTGGCTATTGTTAAGGAGTCAGAGAAAGGAAGCCTCACTAATGGTCACAGTGGTGCTGGTTTTCATGCCCTGGGTGCCCAGGACTTTGCTTCAGCAACACTTTTGTGTCCCAGAATACTTTTCCCACACTGCTGCTTCCTGTTTCTTGTATCGCTGAAGACCTGAAACCTATTTTCTTTACTTGTGACAGCTTCAGCTGGCAGACTGAGACGTATTTATCCTTTGGTGTCCTTGCTTGTCTCTTTCTGATTCTAATTTAATTTCGTGTTGCTAGAGTATCTATTCACTGTTATAGCAGCACACATGTTTTTATTAGAAGGTATAATAGATTGATCTGACTGTATTACTCTCTTAGTCAAACTAAGACTTTTTTTTGTAGTTTTCTGATGCATAAAAACTTGCTAAAAGCCAAATATTGCGGTTACACCCAGAGCACAAACATGTTTGGAGAAATAAACATGTATTTCAATGCATTAGATTTGGGAGTTATATGTCTTTATCTGTGTTCTACAAAAGCTGTGGAAGAGGTTTCAATTCTTAGTCAAACTAAGACGTCTAAATACAGAAATACTAAATAATACTAATACTAAAATTGTAATTTTAATTTTTTTCCTTTATCTTGTACTTGCTAGTTAATCTCCTTAGAGTGAAAAATTAAGTTTTATCTTGCTTCATTACTTTATTCTTGCTACATCCAATTCTTTCCTGATGATCTGCAGCTGCAGTAGTTTCAGCTGTGCTGTAGCTTGGCTAGGTGGGCACCTGCCCCAAAGCGTTTTTTTACACACTCCTGTGCGATTATAACTGAATGTATGATGATGGCCCTGGAATACTAAGAAATCAAAGTGGTTTCTGCAATATGGTTCCATTACCTCTTTTTATAGGATTCATCATGCAATGACTGCTTCTTGTTAAATCACTCAGTATCTCCATCAAGATTGCTTTGATCAGTGTATGTTTTTATGTTTCTTTGCTACATTTGTATTGACTTCTCAACAGGATTTAAAGACACTAGAAGCATGCAGAGGTTTAAAAATGTCAAATGAAGACAAACAAATTCATATATTTCATTTTTTTCCAGGCTTACAGGGTTGAAAGCTGTTCCTGGTCTGGACTAAACATAGATCATTATTTATCAGATACATTCAGAGTTAATATGGGGTGTAGTTTCTTTTCCTTGGTGGGCTTTTTTGTTTCTGTGATATGTGCATTTTCTGTACTGTATTGTGAGAGAGGAGAGACACTTTCTGAATATGAATTGCTAAATAAATAAAAAAAGGTTGAGGTGTATAGATAGTCATACATTGGCCTTTCTTGAATATTGCATTATTTTAATGCTTTGTTGTTCTTTATCAATGCATTTTGAATCAGAAATGCATGCCTAGCTCTTTTCAGAAAACTAAATTCTTACCTAGAAACTCATCGTAATGTGTATCAAATGCAGTATTTTGTAACATACCAGCTTTTAAACTTCCCAGTGTGATGCTTTGGTAAATGGAAAGTGCATGCGGGAACAAAGATTTGTGTGTTGTTTCTGAGAGCCAGAAGCTTTAACTCAGGGTGTTTTCAGCTACCTGTTTCCCTCTTTATTTCTTTTCTCTCTGCATCCAATACAAAGCTATCATAGTTTGTCTCATTATTGTTTTCAGGGGTAAATTCCAGCTGTGAAATGAAGTTTCCCTAGGTTTTATCTGCTGAAGGAAGGGAAAGTCAATTTATAATGCATTATCTGCTCTTCAGTGATTCCACATATGGACATTCTTATGAGAGTTTGGGCTCCAGCTTGTTCCACTTCAGGAATGCCCACAGGAGGAGTTGGGGTCTGTCCCTTTGCATGGCTGCGTGCTGGCTTCCTGATGCAGACAAGTCCTTCATCTCATCACATTTAGGTGATCGCTGAAACATGTTGAAAGGAATGAAGTTCTTCAGGCCTAGAGGAGGGTCAGGAGAATTGTGAGGAAAATGCAAAGAAGCCATCCTTTTTTTCTTTACTTTTTGAAGAAATTTTTGAATATTGATTTACATTATTTAGTCAGTGAACTTACACAATAAGAGATGCCTGTATGCTCACCAGTGGTGCTGTAGAAAACCAAAGTTGTAATAGGTGCAGTTGCAGAGTTGTATGGGCTGAACCTCTGGCAACATCATGAATAATGTAGTTTGTGTGATGCGTGTATGTACCATGTGTATTCGACTGTGCAAGTGTAGGAGTGACCGGTGTTTTGGAGTTTAATCTTCAAGTCTTCATTTAATCATTTGCAAAAGGAAGAGGATGGTCTAACAATTTATAACAAAGTATACCACAGAGAGTAAACAAAGTGTATCGGCCTAATTATGGTAGTAGCCTCATTGCTGAAAAATGCTGCCCCGTCTATCTTACAAGAAAGCAGAAGTATAGTGATCTTCTTTGTAGACTTGCTGCTATCTTTTTATAAAATTCAAAATCAGATGATTAAGAAAAAAAACCCACAGTAAACTGATTCATATAAAAATTATAGATAGATCATTGCTTAAACCAGTCAGTCTTTGTCCTTCAGCAGGCAGTGAGAGTTTATTTTCACAGAGTATTGGCAGTCCCAGACTACATGAACCAATGCAGAAATGGTTGTATAGGTCAGGAAGGTAGTATGGATGTATTAGCATAGCAGCACATTGAATAGTTAAGTCTCTCTTGCTGGCAGTGAGAGCCCAAGAACAGTGTTCCACTGACATGGTGTTCTTGCTTCCTGACCTGAAGTACCTGGAGGATTTCTGCATCATTCACTGCAGATGTACATCCCAGGTACTTCCATCTGCTGGATTCTGGAGTGTTCCATTTGCTGCACCTTAATGTAAAAACCATTTAGTCAAGGAGTTTGAGGAAAAGCTGGAACATCAGAATAAAAGAAGTTGCTTCCAACTCTCTTCTTAGAACAGAAAACCACAGAAAGCAAGTAAAGAATACCTGTGTCAGAATGTTGGTTGCCTTTTGGGGTCATTTTATTTGATTCATCAAATAAGGTGAGGTTTTGCATGTGGTTCAAGAAAACAGAAAGAGGCTACTTCCCCCCACACACACACTTAGAAAGGTCACTGTTTCAGTGTTGCTGTTTCTCTAGTGAAGGGAGCAAGTCTGCTCCAAAGTTGCTTAGATTTAAACTTCGATAAATGCAGCTGTTCAGGTGTATGTGATTCTTGGTAATATTCATAAATATTTATATCAAAAACTTCATAGCATGCTGGCTGTGATGCCCTCAGGCAGTTGCAAATATCTTTTAGGATGTTCACAAGCAGGATTTGTTTGTTCTGTTTCATCTTAGTTTAAGAAGTTGCTTGAGCTGGGCATGTGCCTGTTTTTGACCACTCGTCTTAGGCACAAGCTCCAGTCTTGTTTAAGCATGCAAGAGTGTGGTGCTGAATTGAGATCCATCACCTTTATGATGTTATAGCAATAAGTATTGAAATTTTAGGCCCATCTACTTACAATAACAAGTAAAACTTGGAAAGGCTTTTTATCGTATTAAGTAAAGGGGTCAGCTTTGAAAAATCTGTTTACTTCTCAAAAGCACATTTTCTTTGAGCAGTTTTAGCATGAAGTTTTGGATACTGGTTTTAAAAGTGACCTTTGTTGTCTCTCCTCTTACTCAGTGTTCTTAACAGAGGACAAGGCCAATTCTGTGTTAAAAAGGTACCCGAGAGCCAACACATTCTTGGAAGAATTAAAGCAAGGTGACATAGAACACGAGTGCAGAGAAGAAATCTGTAGCTATGAAGAAGCAAGAGAAGCATTTGAAAATGAGGAAAAAACGGTATGTTTTGGTGTGTATTAAAGGATGGCTGGAGTATTATTAATGCTAAATTTTTGGGTATGCTGAATGCTTATGTATTTTCCAACATGACTAGGTTTTTTTAGTCTCTTTCTTGAAGACAATAAGGTGTACAGTGGAGATGAGTAGACAGCAATAACATTTGAATCCTTTGTCCCAATTAAACTGAATTTGAAGGGCGTGGAAGTCTCAAAGATAATTATGCTCTTAAGTGTTGTGAAAATTGGCAGCTGGGAAGAAAAGGAGTATGAATTAATCCCTCCACTTGAGAAAAGGCAGGTGAGACTGTCATCTGTTTAGCAGTAGAGTTTACTCAAATAGCCTGGTTCTATCATCACACTTAAGTCTGACCTGGATATCACAAATGCATTTGTCTTGTTTGGAAGAACTTATGAGATTTGACTGTTATGGGGAATATATAGAAATAGAGGGCAGAAGTCCTCACTTACCTTACTCCTTGTGGAATAATTTGTTTATTATATCTGTTTGTATGAAATGAGCGAGTAACTCAAAAAGCTTTCTGTTTAAAGTACACCTTTGAATCCCCGGTGCTGGTGTAGCTGGCCGAAATGTTCAGTGCCCGGACTAGTGTTTCCTTATTTTTAGACTATTACTAGGTGCACGCCTTCAGGCTAAAATTTGCCAGCCCCCAGAGAGAATTGTTAAGCAGCAGCGATCTAAAACATGGAAAGAACAATAATTTCAGCACTGCCACGTGTTATGCAAGGGCAGTGATACATTAACTTGATGGGAATGAAGCAGATGCTGCCCACACAGAGTTGTTGCATAAGTTTATTGGCTTGTCTAATTAAAATAAGCTTGTGGGCTAATGGCTCTGCAAGCAATAGCTGCACATCATACCTAACGTATCTTAGATTGCTTCCTAACAACTAAAAACAGCACACAGGTTTATGATGATGGCATCTGAACTATTAAATGCAATACAGTCAACAATTAACTATTTTTTAAATTCAAGACAGACATGGATGAAATTAGATTTATCCTCAAATTCAGCCCTAGAGTGAAAAGCCAGATGCTAGAAAATGTGACTTGGAAAACTCATATTCAAGGAAGCTCATATTCCCTGTGTGTTTTTGCACAGGGAGATTGTACTTGCAAGGCCGATGGGTTAATGGGTGAAGTGGCACAGGGAGCATTGCAGAGTTCCAAAATTTACACAGGTGATGCATTCTACTATTCACTGGCTGAGCTCGATATCAAAAAGTATCAATGCTATTGTAAAGGCATATTGAACTTGGCATCTTTTTCTTGGAAGTCATACAACTGGGGAGAGGGATAAGGCTGGAATGAGAACTTTGTGATTTATTAAAATGAGGTAGTAGGATGTGTGGTGTCGCTTCAAAGCTGCTTATTTCCAAATCTTTAAAGTGCATGTAGACACATGGGTTTTTTTACCTCCCAAACTTGGTTTGGTGTGGCCATTCCAAATGATAGCTCACTGTGAAATTAAGAATAGTGTGTACAATGACTCTACTTGTCTAAAACTAGCACAATGTCACTTCTGCTTAAGTAGCACAAGAAGTCCAAGTCACCAGAGAAAGCTCTCACTTCAGCTTCTTTTCCCCTATTTAGGAACATTCTGTATTTTGATAACATTTCACTTGCAGGGAAATAGTAAAGTAGAAATAGTTACCTTTCCACTCTTGCTACAGCCTTTGTGTCATGGGGTAGAAGGAGCTTCCAGTAACATCCTGACCCTTTGTCTGCTTCTACTGCTGAATCCTTTTTACCCAACTGCTTTATTTTGTGGCTGGTAGCTGGCTGATAGGCCAGGCTCTGCTGATACGCAGTTCTGCCTGACCAGCCTCATTTACTTAGACTTTATTTAGTCCGTTGTACCCCAGTGGTATCCATCCTTACAGCCACTTAGTAAACCTTAGTTTCTGTGTCCCAAGGGAAGGAAATGGATGCAATAGATTAGGATCATGATACAGTATATTCAGAGTAACAAAGATGTGATGATTTCATAGTATAGATAGCCTGGAATTCAAATAGGGTCTTTATCTTCTTTATCCCATGGTAACTTTCTTTTGTGTAATCTCCTCCTTTGTATCTTGACTGTTTAGTTCTTTGGTTTTTTCTGCAGTTTTTTGGAGAGGTGTGCATCATCCGGATTTCTGATATTAAAATAGTATCAGGCAGTTCCCTCAAGTTACTTTTGGTGCATGAATTTTTCTTGGAAGTTAGCATTGTGTTGTTATGTGTACATGCATAGCTGTCGTGGAAATACTGAATACCTTTAATATTGTGTGGGCTTGGGGATTTTGGTAGGTTCAAAATTATTATTTAAAATGATAAAGTTAACTATAAATATAATACTGTTATGTTAGTAAGGATAGAGCCAACAGGGAAGATTTTGCAGGATTTTGTGGATAAAACAGAATATGAAATTCAGTGTTGACAAATATAATGCTTGTAGGGGAAAAGAGAACATTCATTATGTATATTATTGGCTGTGAACTGAACTCGGGAACAAGATCTGAATTTGAGTGTATGAACACTTGAATTTAGTGCCTAGGAGTCAAAACAAAGAAAAAGATCAAAATAAAAACCTGATTGCTAATAATCTGTAGAAAGGAGAAGGATTAAAATATAATTATGTTCATAATAACAATGTTGTCATTGCACACCCATATCTTCAACGTGCCATGTACAGGTCTGATCTCCGTATCTCCTAAAAAGCAAGTTGCTAGCTGAGGAAGGGCCAGAGAAATGTGACAGTTGACCAAAGATATGAAAAGACTTCTGTAACAACAATAGATCAGAGAGGAGTTAGATCAGGGAATACTTGATGATGTTTGTGAAGAGCATGAAGGCTGAACTGGGGTCAGTTGCTTGACATCCATCTGACAGGAGAGCTAAGGGGGCCTTGAAGGAAATTAGAAGGTGCAGGTTCAAAGCGAATAGAAGTATCTCTTCTTGCCACAGATAATAGACCTGTGGACTGCCTTGCCACAGGATATCATGGATGCTAAAAGCTTATATAGCTTCAGAGAACAACAATATAAATGAACAGAAGATTTATTTGTCTGGGACCATTGAATAAAAAGGGTCAGCTTTGGCTAATGGAAGTGTTTGAAGTACAAATATGTGGAAGCTGGGAGAGTATCACTGCCTGCTTATGTTTGAACTCTTCTGTCAGCAATCTCTAATGATTGTTGTCAGAGAGAAGGTAACAGCTTAGATGAACCCCAGGTCTGATCTCGTAAAGCTGTTTATTTGTAGTACCTGTAGCCTGCAGGCAGCACTGTATGTGGTCACTGCTCAGTTGTCAAAGGTGGTTGGGAGACTCAAAAATTTGTTCAGAGGTTGCTGTGCAAAGTGGCTGAGTATGATTGAAGTACCAATTTTATTTCTATTAACTCATTATTTTAATTATACTGCGTGAAGATTTTAAAAGCTAGAAGTTCAAGATCTTTATTTGTGTTTCAAATTTCCCACAGATTTTAAGTGTTACAGAAATTGCAAGGTTCTCTGTATGGCTCTATTCAAGCAAAACAAGCAAACAAACAAAACACTAAAAGCTTAGCGAGCAATTCTAAGCTTGTCAGCAGCAGATCTAGAATGATATGATCAGGACTTCTGGCATCAGTCTGTGTCTAATTATGGATGCTGCATAAAAACCCAGAAGAGAAGAGGTGAATCTTTTTCTGCTACCTGAAATTAAGGGCAGATCCGAAGAAAACGGCGTTGTGGATATGCTCACTTGTATATCCTCTACCACTGAATACCAAGCAGTCGTTTGACTGACATATTGTTAGTCCACCTTTAAAACAAGTCAGATAATTGACCAAGAATCATTTGTGGCAGACGATGCTGTCAGATGTAGTAAAGGCCTCAGCCGAAATTCTCAGCGGGGGTGAGTCTCTCTAACTTGCATGTGGATCCCTTATTTGGTTCAGCATTCAGATCCAGTTGACTGATGCTGACTCTGTTCTGAGGCATATTAGAAATAAAAGGGAAACAAAATTCTGGCAAATTGGCCTTAACTCTCTTTGTGTAGGATGCCCTTGAGAATTCCTTTTGATTATTTCAAATTGGGTTTGCCAAAGCAGTAAGGGACATCCAGAAAAGTAATTCTTGGCAGGAATATGTGTTAGATGTTTTCTAAGTCTTTTCCATTGCGGTTGTCTGATTCTGTGGCTTTCTTAACTTAGTTTTTCAGCTATTTAAGGCATATACACCTGGTATTCCCAGCTGTACAGTGCTTAAAGGGTAAATGATTACTGGAGTGTCCTTTTCATAAATCACGAGTTAATAGTTTTGTCAAGAAGAAAGTCCTTTTTGTTGTTGGTTTAAGAGACCAGCAGCTATGAAAGGGATGTTTGTGCTGTGAGTTTTCCAATTTTTAGATTAGTCTTTAACATGCTGTATCAGTTCTACAGCTACTTCCTAGGCTTTCAGTATTTTTCCCTCTTTTTTTTTTTTTTTTTTTCATAGCAATCTGTATGAATCCTCACACTGTGCAAATTCATCCAAGTTCTCTGTGGTTTTGTAGGTTATGATTTGACTTTGACTGTGGCTTACCCTCCTGTGCATTCACTTTACAGTGCAGTATAGCCATGGGATGGCAGAGCCAGAGGGTGAGCTGTTTGACAGCTGCACAACTCAAACCTGAAGTATTAGTTTCCTTCAGTTCCTCTCAATTCCATCAGTCTGGAACTAAATGTCTTTGTGCTTCTCTTTGAGATTTGGCTTGCAAAAGTGTTCTTTGGTGTTTTGGTTGTTTTTTTTTTTTCCAAAGCGGAAGATTTAAAGAGAAACATGACTGAACAAGTATTTCTTTCTTGGTATTTTTCACCTATGTGCAGAACTTTATTCCTCTGTAAGATAGTCTTAGATCTGAAGCAGTGTAATTTTTGACAGGGGAGTATGTCTAAGCTGTCTTGGAATTTCCATTGCCTTGCACACAGATGAAAGTGGACACTAACCTACTTTCATCACTAAGGAAGCTTAAACCTTAAGCTCTTTATAGACCAGCCTGGTCACACCATCAACTTTGACTTCCCCCAGTCATACACCTTATTCTGAACTAACTGCCTACCACTCTGAGAAAACAGCTTTTCTGCTGCTTTGGTGTGTTGCAGAGTGACAAGGAGAGATGCTCATATTTTCTGAAGAAGGTGCAGAGACATTTTCTCCAGTAGATAGAGCTGAGTTGGAACTACCATGGAAATGCTACTGAAATATTAGTCACAAGCTACTGCACTTAGATTGGAGAGGGTGTGTTTCCTCTGCAGTCTGCAACACAAAATATATTGCTAAAGGAAAAGTATGTTTTCTTCTTTTTCATCTCAAAACTACCTTTCACCTCCACAGAGTATTTAAAATGACACATACTTGCACAATATATTTGGTGGCTTTCAGTAAATCTGTGCAACTTTGGCCTTGAGACGTACATATATCATTTTATTCCTGTGCTGTGGTTGAGGCAGCAGAGCAGTGGGGTGGGAAGCTTGGTTCCAATACAGATAATAACAGTTAATGCTGATTACTGTCTTTCTGCTTTTTTTAATTGAGAATATATTTATTATTTATTCCACTAAAGAATCTGGTTGTATTCAAACCAGATGGAAAAGTAATAGGTAACAGATCTTTCTTATTGCCTGTTGATCTGATGGGGAGAGGTGGGGCATTTGGTTTTGATGGTCTTTATGATGCAGAGGTCCCCAAAGTCCTCGGTTATGCAGCTAACTTCATTTTTTTTAACGTTAGTTTTTCCACTTAAATGTTTTATTTAAAGTCAGCACAGTTGATCAGGGATTCACTGTGGAACAATGCATCAAGGAAGGCCTTTGCAGAGAAACATTTAGAGAGGTTAGTCCATCTTCCAAGACTTGCTGACTTTGTTTGAAATCAGTGCTACTCAGATGATTTGGACCTGGGCTCATATCAGAGGAGCACTGTAGTGACCTGCTTTGATGTCAAGCCTTGGAATTTAGGAAAAACACCTGATCCTGGTTTGTTGTAGGAATTAAGAGGACTTTTTTTTTTTTCTTCTTTTTTTTTTTTTTTTTAACAGGTGCTGAGTATACAGATAGAACAACTGAGTTTATCTTTTATAAGAAAACAACAACAACCAAACAGTTACTTGATAGCCGGTTGTTTCATGCACATGGCATTACTCTAGTAAATTTTGATCTAGAAGCATTGTGATTCTGTATTTTGTCCATAGTGTCCTGATTCTGGCTTTGCACAGGGCAAGCTTAGCCCCCACACTGAAGGGGCTGTGCTGCTTCTGGCCTCAAGCTGTATCTGAGACCGATTTGGTAGCGTTATTTGTTTAATGCTGATCACGTGGCAGCAGTTCTGAACTGAAAAAATGAATATATCTGCTTTGTGTGTACACACAGTCAGTCAGTCTGCAACCTGAATATGTAATTTTTAATAGCTGAGCAATAACCATATCAATTTTACTTTGTGAGTATTTTATAAATACTTGCATGTGAGATGTGTATTATCATTTAAAATAAATGATAGTATGAATGTGAGTGGGTCAGGTCTCTACATTTTTAAAGGAAACCAAAGAATTTAGAGTTTCTGGCATGGATTTCAAGGGTTTTTTCTTTTTTTTTTTTTTTTTTTCTGAAATTATATGTGGCTATAAAACATGAGGGAAGTGTTCCTTAGTAGGAGAGACCTTAAAGAGGAAGATAACTACTTTTTTGAGGCAGGTTATGATCTTCTTTGTGCTAGCTTTTCATACCATTCACTGCAAAGAAAATTGGATGGCGACATTATCTTTGTACTCCTGCTTGTGCATATTAATATAGCAAAGATTGCTTTCAAGGACTGGTGTCCCCCATCATCTTTGTTTTCCATTTGCTCATATTTTCACTTTTCACTTTGTTTCATTTCTGTGTAGCTGTTTTGTCAAAATTTCATTAATATAATAAGCTGTGGAATATTCTTATACTGCTTAAAGCTATTTTTAGCTATAAGCAAAGGGTCTGAATCAACACAAAATAAGCTGACGGCAATTGCTTTGTGAGCCAGAGGGTGGGCAAAGTCTAAATTACAAAATACAGTGCAACATAGTTGTGCGTTGCCAAAATGGTCTGTCATTCTGAAACAGTGTTTCCTTATCAAATTGTATTACTATATTATTACAATTTTAAAACAAACAAAACTCTAACTTTTTTTTTGTGCTGAAAAATTTTGATCCACCAGATGGGTGATGTGCATGCTGATTATTTCTTTTCAATTGTTATTATTTATTTATTCCTGTCTGTGCTGCAGGTTTGTAAATATTAAGCGCAGTCACAAGAATCTTAAAAGAAGTGCAGAGTTGGTTTTTAAAAAACAAAACCCCTTTTGTATCACTAACCACATCAGAAGAAAATTTAAATGTTTAGTGTGTGTGCTTGTCCATACCAGTTCTTAATTTAACCATTGGTATTTGAAATGCCTTTTTTGGTGTCATTCATATACAGCAAGTTGATTACAGTGTTCTTTTTTATTTTCTTTTTTTTTTTTTTTGTAAGCTGTGTTATAGTTTCTGACTTACCCTGTCTTGCTCTTCTAGAAGGAGTTCTGGAAAGTCTACAAAAATGGACTTCAGGGAGAAAGTAACACAGGACATACCTGGTATTCATTTTACCTTGCATTTCCATTAATCATTGGCCTTTTTGTTATCCTCATTGTCATTTTTGTCATATGGAGATGCCTCTTTAAAAAGAAAATGCGTAGACAGTCCGTGTACATGCATAGGGGAGCCCACGAAGCAATGGGTGATGGTGCTGTGGCTGACAGCAGAGGTCCTCTTCCACCGCCTCTCAGCATTGTTCATTCCCCACAGGAGGAAATGTATGAAGTCAGTGGGCTCTCTCCAGGAGGTCTGAGCTATACAGATGGACGATCAGACTCAATATCCACAAGGTTCTCAAACTGTGATCCTCCTCCTTCATATGAGGAAGCCACTGGTGAAATCAGTACAAGAAGAAGTGAAACTGAACAACATTTAGATCCACCTCCGCAATATGAAGACATTGTGAATTCCAGTTCAGCCAGTGCAATTGCACTGTCTCCTGTTGTCACCAGTGCTAAATAAAGCAAGAAGAATGCTATGGACTTCTTAAAAATTACTAATCATTTTGTAGCACTTTATCTTGGCTTATTATGCATTTCTGTAATTTAATGGACTTGTACAATGAAGTTCACTTCTGCTTTAGATTCACTTGGGTTTGGGTTTGGTATTTTTCTTCACTACAATAGGTCTTAAAAGGTAAGGAATTTGTATTGAAATTGTAGTGCAGGTACAAATGTGGTGCTCTGTCATACTTTTGAAAAGAACCTCTTCTTTGAGGGATGTCACTTGTTTTATCTGAATGTTGTCCACATTCCCCACAAGATTTGTGGAATCCCCCTCCCCTTTTGTACTTCAGACTGTCAGAGTCGCCTGAAATGGGGAATCCTTAAGGAACATTTTAGATAGTTATTTACACTAAAGGGGACTGATTTTGCAGTATTGCCTCGTCTGGTTGGTTTCTTTTTCTCACTTGGATTTTTGTTAAATGCTGCAACGTATCCTGGGCCCTTGGAAGGCCTGTCAGCAGTATGCCTTTGTGTTCAAACCAGTATCTCATTGGAGTATGCTGGCTTAATAGCAATAATCTCAGAGTTCTAGGAGAAGAGGTGTATTCTAAAGCTTTTGCTATTACAACTCAAAACTCTGTAAATGCTTAGAAGCTAGCAATTCTAGATACTAATTTGTGAATTTAGCAGTGTACTTCTTTTTGGTCTGTGTTCTGCCTTTCCTCTCTATTTTCCTGTCTGCTTTTTACTTGTGTATTCTAGAGGTGAGAAGTGTGCATGTGTTACCATTGCATGAACCTTCAAGTTCTAAAGTTAAGTAATGAAATACTGAAATACTCAAGAGTGGATAAAATCCTGATCATAGTCTTCCTACCATAGTCTTCACTGGGACTGAGATATTATCTATAGACACTTGAACCCAAAGGTATTACTTTCCTTTTAAAATGGAAAAAAATGGAAAGCATTCAGTGTGTGAGACTTCCCTCCCTCTCTCTCCCCCCCCC